>JAUKPS010087858.1:0-36357 GCA_032273165.1 Chlorellidium tetrabotrys | reverse complement strand
CAGAGGTCATGGCTAACCTTGTGTCATTGATCCAAGAACAACAAGCCCTCATCACAACCCTGACTGACCGAATCACAGCACTTGAGGCGCGTAATGGTTGACAGTACAGAAACCCGTTTGGCGGTGCATGAGGCCATTTGCACAGAGAGGATGAAATTCATTTCTGACTCTCTTGCAAAGGGGTCAGAGCGCATGACCAAGATCGAGTATTTGCTTTATGCCGTGATCGTGGCCGTCTTGCTCGGGCCTGGTGCTGCTGCCGAGATCGTTAAGAAATTATTTGGTTTGTAAGATGTGGACCCAATCAGCGTCCTTCTTTTGGCCTCTAGTGCATTTTCTGCAATCAAGCAGGGAGTCGCAACGTATAAAGAGGTCAAGAATGTTGCTGGTGACGTTAAAAAGATCGTCAGCGATATTGCTGGAATGTTTGGGCCAACCCCAACCAAAGAGCAAAAAAAGCAGATCGTTGCCGAACAAAAGCGAGTGCAAGAAGTCGCAGCTTATGACCCCAATCAGGTCATGGGAGACATTGCAAAGCGCTTGGGCGAATTCATGCGTCATCAGCAGCAAATCCAGGACTACTACCTCGAGGAAGAACGAAAGTCAAAAGAGGAAGTCTATGACGGTGCAGACTCCCTGGCAGAGCGTGCCTTACAGCGCACATTGGTGCTGACTCAATTAAGACAGATGGAGACTGACTTGCGCGAGCAAATGATCTATCAGTCGCCACCAGAGTTGGGTGACTTATGGACCAGGTTTAACGAGATGCGTGAGCAGATTTCAATCGAGCAAGAGCAAGCCAGGGAAGTGCGTGATCAACGTGAGGCGCAAGTGAGATGGCAACGAAGAAGAATGCTCAACGACCTGCAAGACAAAGCAATCTACCTGGGCGCAGCCTTGTGCGTGATCGTGTACCTCAGCCTATTTTGGTCGCTGCTAGTGATGGACCGAAAGATAAGATGGGGTTTCTGATTGCACTGATTGCGATGGTCCTGGTGTTTTGTCTAATGCTGCCAATCATCGGAGTCATGTACTTTGATACATTGAGCACGCAAAAGGAAAGCAAAGCCCAGATTGATCGAATGGAGAGGCTGCGTAAGCAGCTCGAGGAAGAGCGTAAAAAGATGGACCAGGCCAACAGAAAGGAAGACTGAATGAGACTGCTGCTTTGTCTGACCATCATGGTCCTAGCCGGGTGCGAGGATCGTTATCGCTATGTCTGCCAGAACCCTGACAAATTCGATTTGCCTGAGTGCCAAAAGCCAAGGTGTTTATTCACGCAGACCTGCCCCGAGTATTTGGTTGCCCCAGTCTTAACAAACAAGGTTGACGATAAGAAAGGCGAAGATGCTAAGAAGTAAATACACCGCAGAAGACATTGAGATCCGAATCTGGGGCTTTGTCGTTGTCTGCATAACCATCATCCTTTTCGGAATTGTTTTTGTACTGCTCTACAGCTTAATTTTTGTCGTTCAGCCCATTAAATCGATGGCTCCGCTGGATATGCAATTCAGCAAAATATTGAACGACATTGTGCTTTTGCTTGTTGGCGGTATCGGCGGCATTGTTGGCAAGCGTGCGGTGGGGGCCGTCAGCCAGGCCGTGAACCCTACACCGTCACCTACACCTTCCCCGTCTGCACCAACGCCTTCTAACCCTGTTTCTGCGCCTCCCAGCAGTGCTCTGCCAGTCTGGATCAATCCACCCCTGGATGAGAGCTGGACGCCGCCACCTCCACCGACAACGCCACCCGAGCACCTGGAACCCGATCACGTCCGCGAGGAGATCGCGGCAGCAAGACGTGAGGCTGGGCAGTGAATCCATATCTGATCATCGCGGCCATGATTGCCATTGGTGGCGCCTATGGTTACGGCCATCATGCTGGGTATGCTGACCGAGATGCTGAGATGCAGGCTCACATTGCCAAACTCAATGAAGAGTCACGCTCCAAAGAGCAAGAGCTGGCGTCTTCACTGAACAACCAAACCGAAACATTGCGAAAGGCCAAGAATGAAATCAACAAAAAACAGTCTGACATTAATGCTCTTGTTGATGCTGGCCGGTTGCGCCTCCCGGTCCCAGCCGCCCCAAGTTGCGTACCAACCAACCCAGATGCCAGTCCTCCCAGCAGAGATCGGGGAGAAGAAAAGCCCGACACTTACCGAGAGGCTATTAAAAGTATTGTCGCCATCGCCATCGAGGGAGACAGAAACACCGTCCAGCTCAACGCCTGCATCGATACTTATGAAGCCGTTAGAAAACAGATAAATGATCGGCGCTGAAGTGATAAATATTTTTTGCTTCAAGATAGGCCGCATGAGCTTCATCAGGAGTATCAAAATATCCTATATGAATACGGCGGCGACACACCATTATCGAGGCGGCCCATTTGGATGTATGACGTGGCTTTGTAACGCCAAGAAGACCAGAAGACTTATTATTTTTATTTGGCAAATTCCTATTATGATTATTTATCAGGTTATTAACATCCCGCAAATTTTTAATTCTGTTGTCAGTTTTTACCCCATTAATGTGGTCAATAATCCCATTAGGCTTAAAGCCATAAACAATTTCCCAGGCAAGCCTATGGGCGAAGCACAATTTCCCAGACACATTAATGACTATATAACCATACTTATTAACGGTCATAATTTTTTTATTTGGCCGTTTCAGTCTGAAAAAATATCCAGTTTCAGGCTCATACACAAGGCCATTAAAATTAGTTTCGCTCATGCTGTTGCACCCTTATGCAATGTTTTGAGAAGTGGCGGCTTGATGTTGACGCATCAAGCCGTTGCGCCATTATAGGAATCAATCAAATGGTAAACAGTGAACAACTCAAAAAGCTGCACATTGGCCCCGAATGGGTTGATGCGCTCAATGAAACCTTTGGCCGGTTCAATATCTCCACCAAGCGCCAGCAGGCGGCATTTATCGGTCAATGCGGCCATGAATGTGGGAACTTCAAGGTGCTGCAAGAGAACTTGAATTACCGTGCAGCCACCTTGATGAAGTTGTGGCCCAAGCGTTTCCCCACTCTTGACGTTGCCAACCAGTATGCTGGTCAGCCTAGCAAGATTGCAAACAAGGTCTACTGTGATCGTATGGGAAACCGCAACGAGGCATCAGGGGACGCCGCCAGGTTTATCGGCAGAGGTTGCATCCAATTGACCGGGCATTCAAATTATTTTCACGCAGGCCAAGCCCTGGGCGTTGACTTTGTCATGCAGCCCGAGCTGGTTGCCACTCCCAAGTACGCTGCCTTAACGGCAGGTTGGTTCTGGTCAACCCATGACTGCAACCGCCTGGCTGAGGCAGGGGACTGGGCCGCACTCACGAAGAAGATCAACGGTGGGACAATTGGCCTCGAAGATCGCATCAAACACACCAATGAGGCCTTGGCAGTCCTGACATGACAAACCTGTACCAGCAGCTCGAAACCCCGGCGCCGCCAGATCTGCCCTCACCAGGCAGTACGTATGACGAGCGCCTGACTGCGCAAACCCATCGCGGCTTGCTGGTGTACTTTCGCAAGCTGACCAATATCCTGGCAACGGTTCTTGGGTCTCGAGGTGGCAAGTACTTGAACCTGCCTTATGGTGCATTTCAAGATGGGACAGATCAGGCAGCAGCCAACACCACGACAGCTTATGCCATCACATTTGACACAACTGACTACTCAAATGGGATCACTCTGTCAAATTCATCGCGTTTAAACGTGTCCCAGGGTGGTTTGTACAACTTGCAATTCAGCGTGCAATTCAAAAACACAACGAATGACACGCAAGACGTTGATGTTTGGTTTCGCAAGAATGGAACTGATATTGCCAAGTCCAACTCAAGATTTGGCCTGGCCCCAAGGAAGAGCGCTGGAGATCCATCGCACACCATTGCTGCACTGAATTACTTTGTGGACCTGTCCGAGAGCGATTATCTGCAACTAATGTGGAGGCCATCAGACGTTGGTGTGTCCATCGAACAGTACGCTGCCGGGACCAGTCCAACTAGGCCAGCGATTCCATCAGTAATTGCCACTATGAGTTTTGTGTCCAATCTTTCCGCATAATCCCATCATGGCACTCACCACACTCAGAATACCCCCAGGCGTGTACCGCAACGGCACTGAATATCAGTCTGCCGGGCGGTGGTTTGACGCTAATCTGGTGCGTTGGTTTGAAGGAACGCTGCGACCATGGGGCGGCTGGCGCAAGAGATCGAGCAGTCAACTGACCGGGTCATGTCGTGGCCTGATCACCTGGCGCGACAACTCAGGGGACCGCTGGATCGCTGCCGGCACGAATTCAAAGCTGTACGCAATGAATGAGTCAGGCACTCTTAAAGACATTACGCCATCAGGGTTGACTGCTGGCATTGCTGATGCAACCACTAAGACAGGATACGGTTACTCCACCTATGGAACGTCTGCCTATGGCATCCAGAGGCCAGACACTGGCAGCATCACGCCAGCCACGACCTGGAGTCTGGATACTTGGGGCGAGTACCTGGTCGCCTGCTCAGATGCTGATGGAAAGTTGTACGAGTGGCAGTTGGGATTTTCAACGCCAACCCTGGCCGCTGCCATCACCAACGCGCCAACGGGATGCAATGCCGTTATGACCACGGCAGAGCGCTTTGTGTTTGCGCTGGGAGCTGGCGGGAACCCCCGCAAGGTCCAGTGGTGTGATCAGGAAAACAACACTGTATGGACACCGGCAGCCACCAACCAGTCTGGTGACTTTGAGCTTGCAACTGTTGGGTCTCTCAAGGCCGGCAAGCGTGTTCGAGGTGTCAACCTGCTATTTACAGATGTTGACGTTCACGTTGGCACATACATTGGCCTGCCTTATGTTTACTCATTTGAGAAGGCCGGGTCTGGTTGTGGATTGATCTCATCGCAGTCTGTCGCGGCCATTGACACGGCTGCGATCTGGATGAGCAAGTCAGGGTTCTGGGTCTATGACGGGTATGTCAAGCCACTAGTGTCTGACGTTGGTGACTACATCTTCCAAAACATCAACTACAACCAGGCCAGCAAGATCTATTCGGTCCACAACTCCAAGTATGGCGAGATCATTTGGTTTTACCCATCAAGCCAATCAAACGAAAACGACTCATACGTCACGTACAACTATCGTGAGAATCACTGGGCAATTGGCAGCCTGGCTCGCACGGCAGGCACTGATCGTGGCGTCTACTTAAACCCTCTAATGATTTCGTCTGATGGTTACATCTACGAGCATGAGGTTGGTTTTGCGTATGACTCTGTCGCGCCTTACGCTGAGTCTGGCCCGGTGGAGATCGGGTCTGGTGAACAGGTAATGAGCGTGCGCCAGTTGATCCCTGATGAGCAGACCCTGGGCGAGGTTGTTGTGTCATTTAAGACGCGAATGTACCCAACATCAACAGAGACAACTTATGGACCATATACGGCCAGCCAACCGACAGACGTACGGTTCACTGGTCGCCAGGTCAAGGTCAGATATACCGGGGCCGTGCTCGAAGACTGGCGAGTTGGCTTGAACCGTTTAGACGTGTTACCCGCTGGCAAGCGTTGAGACTTAAAATTTGGCCATGAAAGACATTCGACAAATACTCACCGAAGACCTGGCGAAGAACTATGGTGGCTTTGCCATGACAGTTGACGCCTACTTTGACGGCCTAATGAATGCACCTCAGACGGGTAACTTTGTTGTGCGTCAGGGGGACACTCTGATCCTGACAAAGAAGATCGAGAAAAACGGCATCGAGTTTCATTGCATTAACGGTGAGCGCGCAAAAGACCTGGTTGCCAATGTGCAAAAGTACCTCGATGACTTAAATGATAACGGGTATGACTATGCGGTCACGTTTTACGATAACCCGAGGATCAATGATTTGATCGAGCAACTCACTTACCCGTCAGAGATTAAGAAGATTGATGATGGTTTATTCAGAACGTATGAAGCAACTTTGAGGTTCAAATGGGCGCATTAAATCAACTAGGCAGTGCCGCAAGCAATTTTGTTTCCAACCCTGTGGGCAGCGTCAGCAATGCGCTGGCACAGGTAGACAAAGACCTGAGCTTGTCTCAGAATGCGGTGCCCATTGCTGCTCTTGGAGCTTTGGCCGCCAGTGGTGGCTTGGCTGGCGTTGGTATTCCTGGATTAGGTGCCAGCGGTGCAGTTGCAGGCACTGGCTTGACTGCTGGTGGTGGTCTTGGTTTAACTGGTGCTGGCGCTGGTGCGGCTGGAGGCCTGGGTGCTGGGATAGGTTCCAGCATTGGACTTGGCACTGCTGCCGGTGGCCTGGGCACTGCTGGAGGGTTGGGCCTTGCGCCAACTCTTGCAATGGGCGGGATTGGCGCTGGCCTTGGTACTTCATTGGCTGCTGGCGGTGCTGGCGCTGCTGCCGCCCCTGGCTTACTCAGTGGCATCAGCCCATCAACCATGATTGCTGGTGGAGCGTTGGCTGCAAAAGCACTTGGCGGAAGCACGCCGTCATCTTCAACAACGTCAACGTCAATTGACCCTGACATTAAGGCTGCATATCTACAGCAGTTGCAAGACGCCAGGACAACTGCTGCCGCATTAAGAGAGCAGCAATTTGCTGGATTCACCCCAGGCTATGCAACGGCAGAGCAGCAGCTCGCGGCCACCGGCATTGGCGGTGCTGGTCAGCAGACAACCAACCGGGCTGCCGAACTGGCACTCGCTGAGGCTGGCTACACCCCACAGCAGATCCAGGCTATGACGGGTGCCCAGTACATGGGTGCCTATCAGAACCCTTTTGAGCAACAAGTTGTGCAAGGCGCATTGGGTGACATTGAACGCCAGCGCCAGATCTCCCAGCAGGCCCAGCAGGCCAGGGCAGTGGGTGCCAGGGCATTTGGCGGTTCGCGCCAGGCAGTGGCCGAGTCACTCGCCAATGAAGACTACACGCGCAGAATGGCGGACACTGCTGCCCAGTTGCGCTCTGCCGGGTTCACCACGGCAGCCGGGTTTGGGCAGACTGATGCCGCCAGGGCCATGGAAGCGGCCAGGGCAAACGCCGCCAACCAGATCGCTGGCGCTGGCATACGCCAGACTGCCGTGGGCCAGTTGGGTGCTTTGGGTGCCCAGCAGCAAAACCTTGGCATGACGGGTGCGCAGGCCGTGATGAATGCTGCACAGCAACGTCAAGCACTGGAACAGGCACAGCTCGATGCAAGACGCAATTTAAGTCTGCAACAACTTGGCATCACTGGTGGCGCACTTGGACAACAGTTGCCCAACCTTGGCGGCACGACAACTTCACCCATTTACCGCAATCAGATGGCAAGTGGCCTTGGCGGTGCCTTGGGCGGTGCTCAGTTGGGCAGCATCTTGGGTGGCGCTGGCAACCCTCAGTATGCAGGTTATGGCGCAATCCTTGGTGGTTTGCTGGGTCTAGGTTAAGGAAACATCATGGCAACAATGAACATGGGCTTGCTGGGTGACTTGTTTGGCGGTGGCACGTCTGCCCTGAGCGAGTACCTAACCCCTCAACAACAAGAGTCGATGCAACGCCAAGCGCTGTTGTCCACTGCTGCGGCCCTGCTCCAGGCAGGTGGCCCATCATCAACCCCAGTATCACTGGGCCAAGCGCTTGGTGCAGGATTGCAGGCTGGGACCTCCAGCTATGGCAAGGCCCAAGAGGGTGCGATTCAGCAGCTCTTGACCCGTCAGAAGTTGGACGAATACAAGCGCCAGATGGATATGCAAGCAAATATTGCAAAGATTCTTGGTGGCGGTGGTGCTGCTCAAATGCCAACTCCAGGCGCACCCATTACGCCTGAGCAGGCCATTACCATGCCTGGGCTGCCTGCTGGACCTACTGTGCAGCGTGCTGAGTTAATTGGACAAGCGGCGCCGGCTGCACCGCCAGTGTCTCAAAATGTCATCAAGGCCAACCAGTATCGCCAATTGGCAGACTTGATGGCCGCATCAGGCAAGGGCGAAGACGCAAAGCGTTACCAAGATATGGCCGAAAAGCTCGCGCCTACATTTGAAGAGACTCAAGGAGACATCTACCTCAACGCTCAGGGCCAGGCAGTGCAGCGCACTAAGACTGGTGGCTTTAAGGTTGTACCGTCAGAGTTTGCCCCGATGGACAAGCCAACCGGCACGCCCATGATGATGACTGATGCTCAGGGCAAACCTGTCCAGGTCCAGCGTTATGAGTCTGGAAAATTGCAGGCCATCACTGACTTTGGCGTGCCCCGAGAAATCGTGCTTGAAAAGTTGGGTGACCGAGTCATCGCGGTTGACAAAAACAAAGTCACGGCAGGCCAGCAATTTAATGTCGGCCTTGCACCTCAAGTGGTTGGCGGTGCAGAAACGGGTTACTACGTAGTCGGCGGTGCTGGCCGAGGTGCTGGCCTGGCTGCGCCCATGCCTGCGCCTACTGGTACGCCTGGTGCTGTTGCACCTCCACCTGTTACTGGTGGCGCACCTCGCGCACCTGTGATCCCGGCTGCTGGCGCTGCTGCGCCTACTGGTCCCCAGCCCATCATCCCTGGAACTGGCAAGGCATTTGCCAACGAAAAAGATCTGCGTACTGAATTTACAACGCAGATGAAACCTTACGTTGAGCTGGCCCAGGCATATCAAAAGATTGAAACTGCTGCAAAGAATTCATCTCCAGCGGGTGATATTGCTTTGGTTTATGGGTTTATGAAAGTATTGGACCCTGGATCTGTTGTGCGTGAAGGTGAATTTGCAACTGCTGCCAATGCTGGCGGTGTGCCCGATACCGTCAGGAATATGTACAACCGTGCATTAAATGGTCAGCGTATTGGTGAAAACATCAGAAATGATTTTTTAAGTCAGGCACGCAATATCATTGAATCTCAGCGTGTACTGTCAGATGACATGGTTGAGCGCTATAGAGGTGTGGCGCAAAACTATAAGCTCGACCCAACTCAAATTGTTTTTGACCCATTCAAGCGTATGAAGACGCCTGCTCAAATTGCTGCTGAGGCTGCTGCTTTACCAGCACCTGGTCTAGCGCAGCCACAGGGTGGGTCTTCATACACAAATCGATATAACCTTACTCCGAGGCCTCAATAATGGCTGATCAATCAAACATTGAGCGCGTACAAGAAAATGTGCGCATGATGCAGGCTCAAAATGCGCCTGGTACTGACATTATTGGTTACCTAAAGTCTGAGGGTTATACCCCGACCAGGTTTGAGGCAGCAGTCGCCAGCGCCAAAAAGGTTGGTGGTCCACCTGTACAAGCTGGATTTGGCCGGTCTTTGATGCAAGGCCTGACTTTCAACACTGCTGATGAGATCGAGGCAGCATTTAAGGCTGGCGCTATCAGCGGTCCAGAGTACGAGAATCAATTATCCAGAATCCGCGCTGGCATCAAGCAGTATGAGGAACAGTACCCAGGCCGTGCCTTCACGGGTGAGCTTGTTGGCGGTTTGCTGCCTACTGCTGCGGCCTTGATTGCAGCTCCATTTACTGGCGGTGCTACAGCTCCAGCAGCAGTATCAGGGGCGGCTCGCACGGTTGCAGCACTCCCAACTCTTGGCAAGACAATGTTGCGCGGCATGGGATATGGCGCCGCATCAGGTGCTGCTGCCGGTGCTGGCGGTGCTACTGGTGGACTTGAGAGCAGAATTGTTGGTGGACTAGTTGGCGGTGGAGCTGGTGCTGTTATGGGCGGTGCTGCTCCAGCAGTCACTGGGGCCGTTGGTGCTGGTGGCCGCAAAGCTCTTGAAGCAATGGGCGTTATGGAGGCTCCAGATGCTGCCGCCAAGGCCCAGCAAATCATTGCCAAGAAGTTGGCCCAAGAGGGTATATCACCCGAAGAACTGGCGGCACGCCAGGCTAATGTGGTGCGGACCCTGGGGGCCAGGGATGAGACGCTGGCAGACATTGGCGGTGAGTCAATGCGGCGCCTGGCGCGTGGATCGATGGCAATTCCCAATGCCGCACAAACAGACGTGCGTCAGATGCTGACAGAGCGTGCTGTTGGTGCTGGGCCTCGAATAACCAAGGACATCACTGACTTAACGGCCATTGGTGCGCGTGATATTGGTGAGGTTGCAGATGAGATCATTCAGCGCAGATCGATGCTGGCATCTCCACTTTATGACCAGGCATATTCTGCTGGTCAGATCAATTCATTTGCCATTGATAATTTGCTGAAAAAGTCAAAAGACGTGCAATATGCCATCAATGAGGCAAAGAAGTTGCCACAGTATGCTGACCTGCCTGACAACCATATGATGATGTTGGATAAGGCATATAAGTATGTTGGAGATCTTGCAAACAATGCCAAGTTGTCTGGCAAAACATCACAGGCCAATGACTTAAATGATCTGCGTATGTCTTTGCGCAATGCCATTACGGCAGAAGTGCCTGTTTATGGCAAAGCGCTAGATACTTTTTCCAGTGAATCTCTGCTCAAAGACGCGCTCGAGCTGGGTTCTAAAAACTTTCTGCGCAAGTCACCAGCAGAGATCAACCGTGAGATCAAGAAATTCCCAGGGGATGCCGAGCAGCAGATGTATCGCCTGGGCGCGGTGCAGTCTTTGCGTGACGAGATATATGGGATGCGCGAGACGGCCAACATTGCTGACAAATTCCTCAACTCGCGTGAGATGCGTGACCGTATGCGGACCGTCTTTAACTCGCAGGGTGAGTATGAGACATTCGTTAAGAATTTGGAACGTGAGCGCCAGATGGCCGTGACCAGGGCACGCATTGAGGGTGGCTCGCCAACTGCGCCGATCCAGCAAGACATTGCCGAGCTGACTGGTCCATCACCCACTGAGGTGCTGGCTGCTGGCGCCCAAATGGCCGGTGGTAATCTGACAGGTGGCGGTATGAACTTGATGCGCCAGCTCGCGCCTCGATTGCAAGGCATGAATGAGAATGTGGCAGAGCAAGTCTCGCGCAGCGTGCTCGATCCACGGTTCACCCAGCAGCAAGAATTTTTGTTAGGCTTGACCCCCGTGATGGATGAGCTGCGCAGACGTGCGCTGCAACAGCAGACCCGTGCTGCTGGAACGTCCACCAGTGCAGGTCAAATGGTCCCAGGCTTACTCGCAGATTAAGGTGAAATGATGGCGACAAGTGCATACACAGGAAACCCAAACATCGCAAGGCAGGGCGCCAGAGCGCGTCAGATCGCCCAGGCACGCAATGTTTCAGACATTGCTGACCCGCGCACCTATGGATTCATGCAAGGCCTTCTAGGCTCTGCACCTGACGAGTTGGGTTACAGCGTATTTGATGACCCTGAGACAAGACGAGCTGCCCAGCAAGCTGCTGAAGTTGGCTTTGTTGGCGGTGGCCTGCTGCAATCGATCCCAGTCCTTGGCCCAGCCTTGAAGGGCTATGGTCGCCTGGCTGCTGGTCAGGTCAACCGGGCCATGATGGGTGAAGGTGGTTTGCTGGGTCCAATCACGCCGCAGCCAATGTATGTTGTGCCGCCAGGACCGTCTTTAAGGCAGGGGGAAACCTTAACTGGCGCCTTGCGTCCAGATGTTGCGCCAGTGCGTGGACAAACAAACAAAGAGCTTTTACGTCAACAAAAGAAAATGCTTTCAAGTGACGAGAAAGAAATTCTTGAAAATTTAAAACAGAAATATCCTGAGTTTGCCAAAGCATCACAATTTATGACTGGTCAGGAGGTGCAAAAAATCATCACCAACGAAGACTCAGTAAAGCAAATTAGCAATTTGCTGGAAATTTTGCCATCAGCAAAAGAAATGTCATCCATGGCTAAAGCCGGGGCGCCTAAGCAGGGTTGGTATCGAGCGTCTACTCAGGCAATTATTGATGTATTTGGAGCCGATGACGCACCTAGATTTGCGTCATTGCTCGCTGCATTGTCTCCGCAAACAAGTGTTGAGATGAATTTGCTAAACACATTAAACACTTGGAAAAACTGGACTGCTGCTGGTAGACCCACTGAGGCCAAGACCATTAAGGAAATAATGGGGCGCAGCGTGAGTGGTACTAAGGGTGAGGAGTCTGTTTTAGAGGCTTGGCAAAATAATGCAGTCAGATCATTGTCTGCATCAGACCCCACTAAAGTAACTTTGTCTGGACCCAAAGTAGATTCGTTCTACAGAAATTTATCAGACGATATTTACAAGGTGACAAATGACGCATGGATGGCAAACGCTCTTGGCGTAAACCAAAACTTATTCAGCGGATCTCCAACTGCTTTACAAATTGCCAGAGGTGATCCTGGTTTAACACCGGGCTACATTGCCACCAGTGCGCGATTAAGACAAGGCGCACAACAAGCTGGGATGTTCCCGTCTGAAGGGCAAGAGACAATGTGGTCACTTGCAATGCCATTGATGGAGGGGCAAACGTCAATGGGTATGCGTGCCAGAGAAATACTTGACAAGGGCTTGCTAACGCCAGAATTGATCAGAGGAACCCCTGATTTTTCAACATTGTTGAATCAGGGAAACTATCAAAATATTTTGAGTGATGCTGGGTATGGGCAGCAATTAGCCAACCTAAAGCCGTATCAATGGAAACCATCAAACGTCCAATTGTCCATGTCTGAGCAACGAGATATTGACTCACTGGCAAGAAGACTTGAAGATTTGCAAGGACTCCGACAAATGGAGTCCCGTGGCAAGGTGTTTAGTATGCCTAAAACGCCAGGCGAACTTACATCTGCTTTTGCTGCCGAACCATATGAAATGATTCCAGGCAGGGGCACAGGGCACTTGGAAGATTTGATCGATCTGCCTCAAGGCGCCAGAGCTAATTTCTCATCAAGAGCTGCATCAGCGTTTCAAGACATACAAGGCCGAGACATTTTGCAAGGCGCTTTGGGCTTAGATCCATTAAAGACCAGAGGTATGCAAGGCGCATATCAACCGCCAGGTGGTATCCCCTTTGCTGGACCAAGATCGGAAACAGGACTTAAAGCGCCCACATTGGCGCCATTTCCATTAGAGACGCAGCCTGGCTTTGCAAGTCTTTCTGAATTCCCTGTCACGGCTCCAGTGAGAAATCCTGGTGTACCGCAAAATATTGCTGATAAGTTATCAGCCGCTGCGGCCACTCGAGGAATGTTTACTGGTCAAAATGCATCAACATGGAATACGCAAATTCCATTTGCAAAAGGAGAAAGCGCATTTTTTCCATTGCAGAAAAAAGTTGGCGAAGAAAATATCAGAGCTGCTTATCGCATGGCCGGTGATGAAATACCGTTGGTTGATTACGGTAAAGGTGTCGCTGCAATAAATTTTGGACCAAAGGCTTTGCCGAAATCAGAATTAGATCAACTTCAAAATGCTTTGGGCGCCACTGATTATGTGCCAACTCGAAATGTAAGTGACTTCATTGATTACTCAAGTGCATGGACGCAGCCACAAGGGTCTGGTGCAGTCACTAGAAAATGGCTTGATTATTTCAATAAATTATCTCCAGCAGACCAGGCCAAATTAAGTCAAAGCTCCATGGCCCCTGCTGGTGATCTGTTTGACATTTACCAAAAAACAGCGGAAACAAGGGGATACAAAAATCGAGAAGATTTAATGAACCTTTTAGGCGTTGTTCGCAACAAGGGTTTGCTTGCAATACCTGCTGCACTTGCGTCAGGAGCTGCTTTCCCGGCTACTTCACCGAATTTCGGATACGGCCTATTGCAGACCTCGGACCCCTACGAAGAACCGCCATTACTTTACTAAGAACTTGAGATGGAGGTTTTCTCCATCCCATTCTTTTAAAGTCTGCAATAACACGCTGCCCATCTTCTTGGGTATAGGTTACTTGAATGTATTGACCATCATTTTCCCAAAGGTCAACCCTGGCTCTTCTCTCTTTGTTTTCCATCATTTCTCTCCATAAAACGCCGCCGTCAGCGGGTCACGTTTAATCTTCACATTACGGCCACGCTGCCTGGCCTGGCGAAATGCCTTGTCATCGAGTGACTCTTTGCGCCGCCACTTGCGCACTCTGTCTGTTGAGCTGACAGGTGGCTGCCGGACAGCGTCAACCCCGATCCCGTACCTGTAGACGGCCACAGGGTTGTCGTATCCCGAGATCCTGACCCACTGCTGGATATGGACCAGGTTCTCATCTCTGAGTCTCTTGACGAGCATCCTGGCCGACCTGGGCGTGCAGTGGATCGTCTCTGCGATCTCTGCCGTTGTCATGCCAATGTCAGTGATGATCTTGATCAACCGTGGCAGCCTGGTAGATTTCATTTGGCAGCGGCAATGACTTCAAGCTCAAGGTCTTTGACCCTTTCGCGCAAGATCTGGTTCTCATGCTCCATGTCCCGGCACTTGCGCTCCATGCGCTCGCGGGTGAATGTCTCGCCATGAACGTACCCAATCAGCGTGCCATTAGTGATGGCCTTGCGGATGAGCTGCTCATACTCATGGCGGTTGAGCATGACGCCTGCCATGCCACCAGGGGCACGCATCTTGTTGACCTCAAGGTCGATCTGTTGCTGCATTGATTCGCTCATTGTTCCCTCGCTTTCAGCATTGCGTCTGCCTGTGTGTAAGCAGCTCGTGCGGTTTCTTCAGGCATCATGTCCACGCGCCAATCTGGATCACTGACAAATCCTTGCATCGCCTTGGCCGCAAAGTAATCGCGCAGGGTCATGCCTGTACAAGTCATATCTCCATGCGTCCAAGGAAATGCTGTTGGTAGTTCGTTGTTCATCTTCAAACCCTCCAGACCAAGCAATCCATCGCCACCGCGATCAGGCCAATGAGGCCAATCACTCGAATGACTTTGTCGGCCAGGCTCCAATGATTGACATGGATCTCGATGGCCGCGCCATTCTCGAGGCTGTTAGGGAAGGCCTCATTAAATGTTCTGGGGAACTTACGGGTTGTTTCATTTTCCACAATTCTTCTCCTTGAGTTTGGCTTCAACCATTTCCATCATGCCTGCTGGTGTGCGCCCGTGGTCATAAACCCACTGGGACTCCTCATCCGTCAGCCCAACCCAAGGGCGCTGTGGTGTCCAACCTAATGCGGTTGCAATGCGAATAGCCGCTGACTTGTCAATGACAGGCTCTGTGCGCTGTGGTGGGTCGGTGTATTTAGCGCCAATGATGTAGTCAATGTCACCGCCATGCCATTCTTGCCACCACGAATCTGCTCTTTCAAACGCATGACATTCTGTGCAAAATTGACTTTCTCCTTTTATTCCGATGAATTCTTTCCGCGCAGACATAACGCATTCAACGAGCAAACTCGCCACAGGCTCTTGCTCCGCATAAGCATCCTTGTACAAGCCCAGCCGTTCATTTTCATTGTGCAGGGCTTGAAGCGCCTTCTCTTGTGCCACTTTGTCAGTCATCTCAGACTCCTTAATTTGTCGTTTGCGCCAGCCACTCACAGTGCGTGATACCCGTACAGGAAAAGCTCCACGGCCACCCGGCACAGGAACCCAATAAAGGGAAGGAAACAGACGAGGAAAAAACCAAATCTAAATGCGCTCATTTGCTTTGCTCTTTGCGTTGATTTTGGATCGATTCGCGCAGCTGCTGGCGCAGCCACTGGACGCCTCCCAGGCGTTTCCATTCAGCGTAATGGACCTGGATCAGCCTGGCACTGACAGTTGTCGCAACTGCGGTCATATCACTCTTGGGTCTGGGCATCTTCATTCTCCTCATCTTCATCAACTGTGGGTGCATCATCAGGGTGAATGCGCCTGGTCAAGATCTGCTGCCAGCGCCATTCTTGTTCATCTATTTCTGAGTACATAGTGGGCCTCTCAGCGAGGCTTTGCACGCGCAATGACGGCACTGTCAATCCAATCGCCAACTTGGATGGGCATCCACCCATTCTTTTGCTGACGGCCACGGGTGAGGTTTGCCAGATGGCAATAGGTGCTGCCATTGCGCTCCGCGCCGATGCCGACAATGCGCCATGTCTCACCGGCATACACAACGATGCAGTCAACCTTGCTACGGTCACCGATGGTTGCTTGTACTGTTTGCATTTAAATACTCCTGGTTGCGTTGTTGATGAGCGAATCATATCACGCTTGTGCATCTTGTCAAATCCCCTACAAGTCACTCAACTATTCACCTTATACAATCAACCCCGGCGGTTTCATCCTCCGCTAATTGCACCGGGCACTCCCCCGTTGCGGTTGCCATTTGGGGGACTGGGCGTCACTGTTCAGTCCCCATTTTTTCATGGTCTTGCATAAGTTGTCAATTTGGGGTTAACATCCAAGCCATGAAAACAACCAACAACCCCATCCGAGACGTGCTGGTCAAGGCCAGCACTGCTGGCTACACCATGGCCGATGTTTGCCGAGTCGCGCAGATCGACCAGTCCCAGGTCAGTCGCTGGCTCAGTGGCCGCACCAAGCCACTCTATGACAGCGTCAAGCGCCTCAATGACGCCACTGATGCCCTGATAGCGGCCAGGCTTAAAGTCCTCAACAAGGCCATGGACGAGGCGCTCAAATGAGGCACATTGGCATCGACCCAGGTCTTTCTGGCGCCATCGCGGTGCTCACAGATGACACGGTCAAGGTCTTTGATATGCCAACCATGACGGTGGACCGCAACGGCAAAGCCAAGCGGCAGGTGAGCGCAAATGAGCTGGCCGAGCTGCTGTACACCTGCTCAGGCAAAGACTGCCACGTCTACGTTGAGCGCGTCTCAGCCATGGCCGGGCAGGGGGTCACCTCAGTATTCAGTTTTGGCCGGTCATTTGGAATGATCGAGGGGATCTTGGCCGCGCTCAAGATGCCGGTCACCTTTGTGGCCCCTGCCACCTGGGTAAAGGGCGTTGGCCGTGGCCCTGGCAAAGATGCCAGCAGGTCCAGGGCCATGGAGCTTTTCCCTGAGTACCAGCATATGTTCAAGCGCGTCAAGGATGATGGCCGGGCTGACGCTGCACTCATTGCACATTGGGGGCGTAAGCATGGATGACCCAGAACGCAAAGCCATGAGGGACCAGATCGTCTGGCTCACCCAGGAACTTGAGAAGGCCAGGCGTGCAAATCAGGACAAGACGCTGCTGCTCAGTCGAATGCTAAACCCCGAGGATTTGGGGCACGCAGTATCGAATGAAGTGCGGCAGCTCATCTACACGATCATCATCAACGAACAGGATGCAGAAAGAGAATCATGGAACAGAAAATAATCCTCAGACCGTCAGCAGCATCGCGCTGGATCGCCTGCCCGGCCAGCGTGCGCCTATCCCAAGGCATCGAGCAAGAACCTGCCGGGGAAGCTGCGCAGATTGGCACGGCCATCCATGCCTTGGCCGAGCTTTGCTTTAAGTCTGGCTCTGACCCCAAGGACTATGTCGGCAAGGCGATTGAAAACATCACCATGACGGCGGCAAATGCCGAGTATGCGCAGCTCCACCTTGATGAGATCAAGCGGGTCCATGATGAGCTTGGGCACGTGAGAGTGGAGCAGTACGTCACGATTGTGGACACTGACCAGGTCAAGCTGGGCGGGACTGCTGACGTTGTCGGCCTTGGGTCTGGCAAATTGATTGTGTCTGACTTAAAGACCGGCAAGGGCTGGGTGGATGCTGACAGTCCCCAGCTCAAGATCTACGCCTTGGGGGCCATCAGGTCAGCCGCAAAGAACGGCATACCGCCGCCCCAAAGCATTGAGCTGCGCATTGTGCAGCCCCATCACGGTGACGTGCGCAGCCACTCGATGACGTATGAGGAACTTTGGAACTGGTATCAAAACATCTTGCGCCCAGCCATCCACGCCAGCACTGACGCTGACTCCCAGCCCACACCCAGTGACTCTGCCTGCCAGTACTGCCCGGCCAAGATCGTGTGCCCTGCCCAACGTACGGGGTTTGAGGTGCTCGCGGCCAAGCCAGACCTCAGAACCCTGGACAAGGAACAGATCCAGGCCGTTATGCATACGCTCTCAGTTGAGCAGATCGCGGACCTTTTAGAGCGTGCGCCAGTGGTGGAGAAATTCATTGACGCAGTCAGAGATCACGCAGTGCAACGCATAAGGAAAGGTGAGTCAATTCATGGCTGGCAGATGGTGCCCAAGCGTGCGACACGCAAATGGACCAATGAAGAGACAGCCTTGCAAGCGCTCACTGACGCTGGTCTTGACAAGTCCAAACTGGTCCTGACAGAGATGGTGACGCCTGCGGTGGCCGAGAAGCTGCTGGGCAAGGACAAGAAGGCCATGGTCGATGACCTCACCACAAAAGAATCCACGGGTTTGACTCTAGGCCGCGCCGTAGAGTTTGCCCAATAATCCCATTCCCCCAACCGTGACGAAAGTCACATAACTCTGAAAGCGAAAACGCAAATGCTAAATCTATCCTCTGGTGGCGGCTCAGGCTCCTACATTCGTTTTTCCCCCCAGGCCAATGCTTGGACCAATCAAGATGGAGAGATCCAGATTGGCAAAGTGGTCTTTGACATTGACAACGTTCAAACAGGCTGGCTCGAGCTGGGCGTTGGTGTGCGTGACTGGCAGCCTGATGCAGCCCTGGGCAAGAAGGGTCCGCAGCCGAGCGCAAACCATAAGCGCGGGTTTAACGTGAAGTTTTACTCAAAGGCCTTGGGCACTGTGGAGTGGTCCAGCAATGGCGTTGGTCCCAACATGGGACTCGAGGCCTTGTACAAGCAGTGCTCAGAGCAGCACGCTGCCAATGTGGGCAAGCTCCCGGTGATCGAGTACACAGGCAGCCGCATGGAGAAGATCGGCAAGGGCACAACCCGCATCCCGGCATTCACCTTGACGGGTTGGATTGCCAGGCCAGCAGGCATGGACGCGCAGACACCGCCCATTGACGAGTTTGATCCATTCCCAGCACCTGCGCCGGCAGCTGTAGCGCCACCCGTAAAGTCACAGATGGCGGCAGTACTCAATGACGAGGACTTGTTTTAAGACGTAACGAGATAGAGGCCGGGGCTTTGTCCCCGGCTTTTTTTTCCCTCATGGAATCAAAAGAAGAATTTTGGCAACTGCTGGTGCTCATGTTGGCCCGGCGGGTGTACGAATTGGAACAAAGAATTAAAAAAATGGAGAAGAAGAAGTGAGATATTTATCTGTGTGCTCTGGCATTGAGGCCGCCACAGTTGCTTGGCATCCACTTGGATGGACGGCAGCGGCCTACTCAGAGATCGAAAAATTCCCATCGCAGGTGCTGGCGCACCATTACCCAGACGTGCCCAATGTGGGCGACATGACGAAATTTAAGGAGTGGAACCTTGGACCAATTGACCTTCTTGTTGGAGGAACACCCTGCCAATCATTCAGCGTTGCAGGACTTAGAAAAGGGCTGGATGACCCGCGTGGCAACCTCATGCTCACATTCCTTGCCATTGCTGACCAATATCGCCCCCGATGGTTGGTTTGGGAAAACGTCCCCGGCGTCTTGTCATCTAACGGAGGAAAAGATTTTGGCACCTTCCTCGGGTCGCTGGGGGAACTCGGGTATGGGTTCGCATACCGAATTCTTGACGCTCAGTACTTTGGAGTGGCCCAGCGACGCCGCCGTGTGTTTGTTGTCGGATACCTTGGAGACTGGAGAGCTGCCGCAGCGGTTCTTTTTGAGCGCCACAGCCTGTCAGGGGATTCTGCGCCGAGCAGAGAAAAGAGGGAAGACCCTGCCAAGTGCCTTACACGAGGCGCTAACCAGCGTTACGACTTTGAAACAGAAGACTTGATAACGCAACCAGTCGGACGCAAGCCTGAAAATGGTGGTAATGGTGATGGCTTTACTGATGGCGGTCCGATGTACACATTGAATGCAACGGGTGTGCATGGCGTTGCCCAGCCCATTCCATTTGACACAACGCAGATCACAAGCAAAGCCAACTACAGCAAGCCAGAGTCTGGTGACCCATGTCATCCATTGGCGGCTAGAGCTCATCCTCCAGCAATTGCTCAACCCATCTCATTCAGCGACCAGATGTCAAACCCACAAACAGATGTTGACATGACGCAGACCCTGCAAGCCAAAAATCCAATGGCGGTGGTCGCCCCAACTCTTACAGCAGCCAATGATCCAAGCAGATCGCCACAGTCATCTGAGGTCACGCAACAAGTCTACTCGGTATATCAATCATCAATGGCCGTACGCCGCCTCACCCCTGTCGAATGCGAACGTCTCCAGGGATTCCCAGACAACTACACAGACATTCAACCCAAAGGCAAAGCCACACCAGACGGCCCAAGGTACAAGGCATTAGGGAACTCAATGGCAGTGCCCGTGATGGCATGGATCGGCAAAAGAATACAAGAAGTGGAGCAGATGCAATGCAAGCCGAACAAATAGCAAAGGCGCTTGGCAACGCGAAGAAAGTTGGCAAAGGATGGTTGGCAAGTTGCCCATTGCCAGGGCATGGGCAGGGTCATGGAGACAAGAACCCGAGTCTGTCGATCAGTGATGGCGAAGACGGAAAACCGCTGTTCAAGTGCCACTCTGGGTGCGATCAGCATGAGCTGTTTCACGCCATCAGGGATTACGGGCTGCTGTCAGAGATCGAGAAACGCGATCCATTGGCAAACATCAAGCCACTGCCAGCGCTCCAGGCGCCAGTCTTGGAGCACGAATGGGTCTATGTGGACGAGGACGGTGAACCCCTGTTCGTCAAGCAAAGATTCAAGACTCAAAGTGCCAAGGGCAAAGATTACCGCCAGGCCAGGATCAACAAGGACGGGTCAAGGTCGTATTCGCTGGGAGATTGCAGGATCGTGCCGTACAGGTTCCCCGAGCTGTTGAATGCAAAGACTGCTGGCCGGGCCATCTACCTGGTGGAGGGGGAAAAGGCAGCCGATGCCCTGGTGGAGATCGGCGCCATCGCCACCAGTGCTCACGCTGGGTCTGGAAGTTGGCCGCAAGAGATCACCCAGTACTTTGCTGGTGCCACTGTGGTCATGCTGCCTGACAACGATCTTGCGGGTTGGAAGTATGCAAAGTTGGTGGCAACGGCACTGATACCTGTCGTGAAGTCATTGAGGATCGTGGACCTGCCGGTCATATATCCAACAGATGACGCATGGGAGTGGGTCAACAAATACGGTGGAACCCGGCAGCAGCTCGCGGAACTCGCCAAGCAAGCCCAGCCCATCACATCAGTGGATGATGTAACGTACCCGGTAGGCTTGCTTGCGGCATCAGAAGTGGTTGCACCTGAGCAACCAAAAGAACCCAGCATCACTGCCCCAGGCAACGTCCACAGCCAAACAGACAAGACGTACAAGCCATTCAAGATTGAGAGCTGGCAGTCAGTCAAGGATGAACCCGTCCAATGGTTGATCCAAGGCGTGATCCCTGAGAAGTCATTTGTGGCCCTGTATGGTCCTCCAGCGTCATTCAAGTCATTCATTGCCATGGACATTGCCGAGTGCATCGCCAGTGGCAGGCCGTGGCTTGGCAAAGAGATCAACGGCACAGGGCCGGTTCTGTACATTGCCGGTGAGGGTCACGGCGGTATTGGGGCCAGGATTGCAGCGATCAAGCAGCACCACAACACGCCAGACGAGGCCCAGGTCTACGTTGTGCGCTCGCAAATCAACCTCAGATCCAGCGTTGATGACTTCACGGCACTCATTGTCGCCATCGATGAGCTGGTACAGGGTCTGGGCGTTGACCTGCGCATGATTGTCATCGATACCCTCGCCAGAGCGTTTGGCGGTGGAAATGAGAACTCAAGTGATGACATGGGCGCCTTCATCCAGGCCACGGGAAAGATCCAAAACAGATACAGGTGCTCACTAATGCTGCTGCACCACGCTGGCAAGGACACGACAAAAGGGCTGCGTGGTCACTCCAGCCTGCTGGGCGCGGTGGACACGCAGATGGAGATCATGCGGTTCCCAGAAACCACAAAGGGCTTGATCCTCATGTCCAAGCAAAAGGACGGTGAGGACGGTCAGCGGTACGGGTTTGAGGCCATCACGGTGGATATTGACAGGTCAGATCTGGGCCTGGAGAACGGCAGCAGCCTGGTCATCGAGGCATCAGAGGTTGGCGACATGAAGACCTCAGACGCAGAAAATAAGCCCGAAAAAGGCAAGCCAGTGGGCGCAAAGCAGAAGATTGCCGAGAAGTCACTGATTGTTGCAATTAAAACCTTTGGCTCCATTATTGACACTCCAGAGGGACGCAAAAACACCATCAGTTTGGACCAGTGGAAGGCTGAATTCACGGCCATGATCGGGTCCGATGTGTCGCCAAAAGACCTGGCAACGTACTGGTTAAGGGCCAAGGATCACGTCATAAAGAGTGGATTTGGAACCATCAGGAACAGCAGCGTCTGGGCCAACCGCAAGGACGTAACCACTGGATTTGAGGCAGATGCGCTGCTCAAGGCGGGGAAAATGGCCGCATTGGTTGATGAGTGAGTCATGCAATGACTGACAATGTTATCCACTACAAATACTACAAACACCACAGATGTAGTGCAGTTGTAGTGCTACACATACTACAACTACTACAAACACCCCTATAAGGGGTTGTTTGTAGTTGTGGTGTGTAGTGTGGTGTTTGTGGTGTAGTGATTATTGAATTGATGATTAATGGATTGGAGGCAAAGAATGAACGCAAAACAGAACCAAGCGGGGCAGGTCAAAAGTCGCATACCCAGTCGCGGTGTTAAGCCAGACTTTCCCGCAACAGATTTTGAGATCAGGCAGGCATCATGGCTGGCAGAGATTGATCGCATTAAGGTGGATCAGGATCAAAAATGGGGGACTGACAGATTGTGTACTTTAGTTGATCCAGCGTTTCGAGAGAAATTCTGGCAGCAACAGCAGCGGGTCTGGTCTGCTTGTCAGGCCAGGGATAGTGAGAAGCTCGAGAAGTCAGCAGCAGGCATGGTCAGGGCTTACCAGGCGCTCGAGGCCTGGGCAGTCCAGCACGCAGTGCCTGTGCGGCCTGCCGTGGGCGCGGTTGAGCACGTTGGCAAAGATGGCAGGATGATGGTGGTGGTCACTACCAAGCAAGATGCAGTCTGGTATCGGGAGAACCGGCCAGATGTTGATGGGCAGCACGTTTGGTCCATGGAAGAGATCGAGCTGCTGATTGAGGCCGAGATCAACCAGGCAGTGGTCGAGGCCAAGATCAGGTACGCAAGGTTTGACCCGGTTGTGGTTAAGGTTGAGAAGTTGGGAGGTGCAACGGGCTTTGATGATTTCGTCAACGATCTGGATCTTTCAGAACCTGACAAGAACCCTAAAATGTTTGACAGCAAAACAGCGGAGAAATTTAAGCATGGACAAAATCGAGCGATTTAAGGCACTTTGTGCCAAATGCTGGGATTGGGTACTTGAGCGCGTTAAACGCGCTGGAAAGGGCTAAAAACATGGCTGGAAGACCTAAATTTAGACGTGACATTGCTTTGCTGGAGGAACTGCCAGAAGAGATGATCTTTGCAATGGTCGAGGCTGGCAAGCCAATGTCGGCGATTTGCATCGAGCTGGGCATTGGGCGCAAGGCGTTAGAGACGTGGATCGAAGATCAAGATCGTCCTGATATGATTGCCCGTGCGCGGGCGAAAGCAGCCGATGAGCTTGCGTGCGAGACGCTGGCGATAGCGGACAGCGCCGATCCCGAGCACGCCGCGCACGCTCGCGTCCGCATCCAGACGCGCCAGTGGCTGGCTGAGAAGTGGAAACCGAGCGTCTACGGCACCAAACAGGCGCAGATCCAGGTCAACATTCACTCGATGCGCATGGACGCGCTGCGCCACGCAGAGGTCATCGATGTCGAGTTATCCACAGGGCAGGACAAATAAGTGACTACTTATCCACAGATCAGCAGTGATTGCCTGTGGATAATGGCCATATCTGTGCATAAGCACTGGTGCAGGCATGGAATAACTTAACATAATGGACAATGTAACGATTAGGCTTTTGGTAACGATAAGCCGATTCCAGCAACCATGCGGCATTGAGCGTAAGCAGTCACTAACCAGCAATCCACAGGCGCGTGCAAATTGCGCACAGGCTGCTGGCGCCTGGCTGCTGGCCGCGCCGGTGCTGGACCTGGCCTGCGCGGCCCGGCGCCGACCCCCCCTTCGCGCTCGCGGCGGGGGCAGGCTGAGGCAGCACCTTAACAAACACCGACCATGACCCACCCCCCTACCCCTGATCCCATCGCGCCCAGCGTCCCAAAAAAAATAAAAAAAATTGAGACAACGCTCGATCCAACCCAGAACCCGTTTGTCGAATTCGTAAGACTCTACAAGAACAACCCTGTAAGGTTCGTGCAAGAAGTGCTCGGGGTCACCCCTGATCCGTGGCAAGCTGAGTTTCTGATGCACATTGCCAAGGGCAACCGCCGCATCTCTGTCAGGTCCGGCCACGGCGTTGGCAAATCAACCGCTGGCGCCTGGGCCATGCTTTGGTATCTGCATTTGCGGTTCCCCGTCAAGATTGTCGTTACGGCCCCCACCTCCAGCCAGCTCTATGACGCCTTATTTGCGGAACTCAAGCGCTGGATCAAGGCCATGCCACAACTGCTCCAGGACCAGCTCGAGGTAAAACAGGACCGCATCGAGGTCAAGGATGCCGCCACCGAGGCCTTTATCTCAGCCAGGACATCAAGGGCCGAGCAGCCCGAGGCCTTGCAGGGCGTGCACAGCGACAACGTGATGCTGGTGGGAGATGAGGCATCGGGTATCCCCGAGCAGGTATTCGAGGCCGCTGGTGGCTCCATGTCTGGACACAATGCCGTCACCTTGCTGCTGGGCAACCCAGTGAGGTCCAGTGGTTTCTTCTACGACACCCACAACCGTTTGGCTGATGACTGGGTGACCATGAAGGTGGCGTGCGCTGACTCACCTCAAGTAAGCGAGGCCTACATTGAGGAGATGAAGGCCCGTTACGGGGAAGAGTCCAACGCCTACCGCATCAGGGTTTTGGGTGAATTTCCCCGGTCAGACGATGACACGGTGATCCCTATGGAATTGCTGGAGATGGCCTCCAACCGTGACGTTGAGGCCAGCCAGCACGCCAGGATGGTGTGGGGCTTGGACGTTGCCAGGTTCGGGTCTGACAAGTCGGCCTTGTGCAAGAGGCAGGGTAACGCTGTTACTGAACCGATCAGGACGTGGAAGAACCTCGATTTAATGCAGCTCACGGGTGCTGTTGTCGCTGAGTGGGAGGCGCTGATCCCAAGCTCGAGGCCTCAGGAGATCTTGGTTGACTCGATTGGTTTGGGCGCTGGAGTGGTTGACCGGCTGCGGGAGCTGGGTTTGCCTGCTCGCGGCATCAACGTGGCCGAGAGTCCAGCCATGGGCCAGACGTACAGAAACCTCAAGGCTGAACTCTGGCACAAGGCCAAGGCCTGGCTTGAAGCGCGTGACTGTCGGATGCCTAAAGATGAGGCGTTGATCGCGGAGCTGGCGACAGTGCGCTACTCATTCACGTCCAGTGGAAAGATCCAGATTGAGGGGAAAGACGAGATCAGGAAGCGCGGCCTGCCGTCCCCTGACAGGGCTGATGCTTTTTGCTTGACGTTTGCAAGTGACGCTGTTGTGGGGATGTACGGGTCGAGTATGTCGGGCAAGTGGTCGCAGCCATTGCGCAGGAACCTGCCGCGGGTTGCATAATTGGGTTTGTTGGTTGCATTGGGTAACCAACATTTTTGACACACACAGGAGTACACACATGAATCCATTTCAATTGCGTTTTGAAATGCTTATGCAAGCGCGACAAATGCTTGAATCAGAGTATCACGCCAAGAAAACGCATGACGAGCCTGCGACTTGGCCGAGCTTGGATCAAGTCATTGAGCGAGCAAAAGAATTTAACAATTTTGTGAGCGACAAATAACAGAAGGGGATGGTTTCCCATCCCCAATAAACTATTTTCAAGGAGCAATGACTGTGAAGATGACCAAAGCGCAAAAGAAAGTCGGCAAGGTGATGGGTGAATTCAAGTCTGGAACCCTGCACTCTGGCAAGGGCGGCAAAGTGGTCAAGAACCCTAAGCAAGCCATTGCGATTGCCATGTCCGAGGCCAAGATGCCTATGCGCGGTGCTCGCACTGCCAAAAACATGAAGACACGAGGCATGAAGTAATGGCTACTCTAGAGCAAACCATGGCCCAGGTAATGGACCAAAAGCCTGGGTACAAGGGTGCTAGTGCCAAGTGCCCCACGGCCACTCAAGACATCACGGTCAACCTCAAGAACCGTGGCAAGGCCATCGACTCTGCTGCCTACGGCCCAGAGAACCCGGCACTGCCCAATAAGCAGTTTTGGATGCAAAAGGCCAAAGACTGGGAAGTCAGCGAGAAGGACGCGAAGACCTGTCTTTGCGGTAACTGCTCCGCATTCAACCAAGAGAAAGTCATGCTTGACTGCATCGCCAAGGGTATTGGTGACGAGGGTGACCCCTGGGCGATGATTGAGGCCGGTGACCTTGGGTACTGCGAGATCTTTGACTTCAAGTGCGCAGCCAGCAGAACTTGTGATGCCTGGGTCGCTGGGAGTGACCAGGCTGACGGTGAAGACAATGGCGAAGACATGGGCGAGTATGGCGGCAATGATGCCGGGTCTGCCGGCATGGGTTCGCTGATCACGATCAATGTCGAGGCCAAGGATTGATCGCACCCATCGCTGTTGCCACCGTCAAGGGCAAGTGCTTGCGGATGATGATGACCAGTGTCAGGGAATACGCCAGCGAAGTGCCCATCTATTTGCGCGGCCCTGAGTCAGTCATTGGCGCCCATGATGCCGATCACCAGATCCACGGCCAACCATCCACGTTTGGCGAGTGCTACAACGAGGTGATTGACCGGGTCTTTGCTGACGGGTTTGACTCTGTCGTTGTGGCAAATGATGACATAGTCCTGACCCCCACAAGCTACCAAGTACTGATGGATGATGTGGCGCTCTTGAAGAAAGAATGCCCCAAGCTGGGCTGGGTGGCTGCCAGGTGTGATGCGTCTAGGGCCACGCAAAACATCAGGTCCAACCCGTTTGGCGAGGAGCTGTACTACTTCAAGCACCCCTGGGAGGAGCACATCATGCCCATGGAGTGCCCGTCTCCAATCTTTGCCTGGATCTCGCGGGAAGCCTGGGAGACGGCCAAATTCCCACCGCTAAATTGGTACTCAGATGACGTGCAGTGTACTGATTTGCTGGCGGCTGGGTTCCAGCACTACCTGTCCAGATCCTATGTCCACCACGTTGGCAGCCAGACAATTGGCCTTGATGGTGCCAAACTGATCCAGCAGGCCACGCCCTGGCTGAGAAAGAATCGTCCAGAATATGCAAAACAGTGGTTTGACCCTCAACCTGGGTAGTGGCCGGGACCGGCGTGACGAGTGCGTCAATGCTGATATTCGCACCGATGTTGGCGCTGACTGGTTGGTTGACATTTCCAATCCACTGGCGCCCACAACGATTGACTGGTGTGGGGAACCGCTGGAAATCAGGCCTGGCACGTTCTCCAAGATCATCGCCGTTGACGTGCTTGAGCACATCCCCGACCTGGTGACGGCCATGACCAACTGCCGGGATTTGCTGGAGATGGGTGGCGAGATGCACATCTCAGTACCCTATGACCTGAGTCTGGGTGCTTGGCAAGACCCTACGCACGTGCGTGCATTCAATGAGAACTCATGGATTTATTACTGCGCCTGGGCCTGGTACTTGGGTTGGACGGGTTCAAGGTTCAACATGGAGCACCTGGAGTTTAGATTTAGTGCAGGCACAGACTTAGAATTGCCTCAAGATCAATTGCTGCGCACGCCCAGGGCGGTTGAGTCCATGTATGTGGTTTTGAAGAAAGTCAAAATATGATCAACGATCTGGAAATAAGCACCGACATTGCGTCCACCGAGCAGATGGATGACGGCGAGCTGCAAGGCATCATCACGTCTGACCTCGAGGACGCTGTCAGCTACATCGATTCCGACCTGAGTCCCATCAGGGCCAAGGGAACCGAGTACTACCGTGGAGACCCCTTTGGCAATGAGGAAGAGGGACGCTCCCAAGTTGTGGCCATGGAGGTGCGCGACACTGTGAGCGCCATGATGCCAAGCCTCATGCGCGTGTTTTTCAGCACCGAGAATGTTGTCGAGTACATCCCCCGAGGCCCAGAGGACGTGAAGGGTGCGCAGCAGGCAACTGACTATGCAAACCTGATCTTCACCTCTGACAACAACGGATTTATGACCACATATGCCTTGTTCAAGGATGCCCTGGTCAGGAAGTGCGGCATTGCCAAGTACTGGTGGGAAGAAGAGGAAAAAGTCCGCATTGAGGAGTACTCAGGCCTTGATGACCAGACCCTGCAAATCTTGTCCCAGGAAAATGCCGAGGTCAAGATCGTTGTGTCTTACCCTGACCCTGCCATCTCTCAAGAGATCATCGACCAGGTCAACGCGCAAGCAATGGCAGCAGGCCAGCCAGCACCGCCAGTGCCCATGATCCATGACGTGCAGATTAAGCGCATTGTCAAAGATGGGCGCGTGCGGATCATGGCCGTGCCGCCCGAGGAGCTGGTGATTGATCGCCGGGCACGGTCCTTTGAAGATGCTGCCCTGATTGCGCACCGCCAGATGCTGACCGTGGCCGAGTTGATCTCCATGGGATATGACGAGGATGAGGTGCGCGACAACCTGACCTCCAACGACCTGGACTCCAACGAGGAGTTTTTGGCGCGTCAGCCTTTGAACAACATCACGGGCAACAACAACACGACCAACCCCATGATGCAGCGCGTGCTCTACGTTGAGGCGTACTCGCGGGTGGACTATGACGGTGACGGTATCCCAGAGTTGCGCAAGATCTGCTGCATGGGTTCTGGCTACAACATTGTGCGCAATCTGCCAGCGTCACACAATCCCTTTGTGGACTTTCCCTGCGATCCAGAACCTCACACATCGCCACTGGAGTCCATGTCGATTTTCGACATTACGCATGATTTGCAAGAAATCAAGTCTGAGATCTTGCGCAACACGCTGGACTCTTTGGCCCAGTCGATCCACCCCAGGACCGCGATTGTTGAGGGCCAGGTCAACATCGATGACGTGCTCAACAACGAGACCGGCGCCGTGATCAGGATGCGTGCCCCCGGCATGGTGCAGCCATTCAATACCCCCTTTGTGGGCCAGGCCGCATTTCCCATGCTGGACTATGTAGACCAGATCAAGGAAGACCGCACCGGCATGAGCAAGGCCGCGATGGGTTTGAATGCTGACGCCTTGCAGTCGAGCACCAAGGCAGCGGTGGCTGCCACTATCAGCGCCAGCCAAGGCCGCATTGAGCTGACCTCAAGGATCTTGGCTGAGGGCATGAAAAAGCTCTTCAAGGGCATCTTGTTCTTGATCACCACCCACCAGGACAAACCCCGTATGGTGCGGCTGCGCAACGAGTGGGTGCAGATCGACCCCCGTGCCTGGGATAACTCCATGGACGTGTCGATCAACATTGGCCTGGGCCAGGGCAACATCAATGAGCGCTTGCAGGGTCTGATGATGATCATGCAAAAGCAAGAGCAGGCCTTGAGCACCATGGGCGCTGACAACCCCTTTGTGACCATGACCCAGTTTTCGCGCACGCTGCGCAAGATTGTGGAGTTGTCGGGGTTTCGTGACGCCAGCCAGTACTTCAAGGATGTGCCCGAGGGTTATATGCCACCGGCCAAGCCTGAGCGCCCAACGCCTGAGCAGGTGCTGGCTCAGGTCCAGGCCGAGTCCATCCAGGCCGACATTCAGAAGAAGGCTGCCGAGCTTGAATTGAAGCGCGAACAGATGATTCGGGATGATGATTACCGAAGAGATCAACTCGCTCAGGACTTAATGCTCAAGAAATATGAACTTGAGTTAAAGTACAGCACTGCGATTAGTACTGCCGAGCTTGATGCCCAGCAGTCTATGGACAGAGAGGCACTGCGCCAGCAGTCAGCTCTCATGGCCCAGGCCATGCAGCAGCCGACTCAGGCGCCAGTGCCGCCCATCAACCCTAATAGTGGAATGGTTCAATGAACGAAGATCAGGTGCGTAAAGGCCGAAAGGCCGAACAGTTGCTGCAAGACGAGGTCTTTGCGGCTGCGCTGGAAAAGCTCGAAAACGAGCAGTTGTGGGTTTTCAAGGGCAGCAAGCCCGAGGAGGCCGACAAGCGCGAGCAGGCTTACGCAATGATCAAGGCCATTGAGTTGTTCAAGACCGAAGTCACCAAGATGGTGGACAACGGCAAACTGGCGCAGCGAGCAATTGAACGCGCCCAGAAAGTATCAGTATGAGCACGCAGGAAGCACAAGCAAGCGCCCCTGCTGGCCCAATGAATTTGGCCGAAGCGGCCAACGCTCTCGAGGGAATACTGCCAGTTGATGGAGAACAGTCACCCGAAGAGACGCAGTTGTCAGAGTCCGATGAGGATGATGGCGCGGCCTTGAGTGAGGAATTGTCAGCGGATGCAGACGCTGCTGACGAGGAAACGCAAGAGGAACAGTCAGAGGAAAACGAGGAATCTGAGGAGCAAGACCAGCCAACCGTCTTCACCGTCAAAGTTGACGGCAAAGAAGTCGAGGTGACGCTGGATGAGCTGCAAAAAGGTTACTCGCGGACTCAAGACTACACACGCAAAACGCAGCAGATCGCTGAGATCAGGAAACAGGTCGAGGCTGAGACTGAGGCAGTGCGTGCCGAACGTGCGCAGTACGCACAGATGTTGGGAGCGTTACAGGCCCAGCTCCAAGGTGCTGATACTCAAGTCGATTGGGACCGTCTTTATCACGAAGACCCCATCGAATGGGTGCGGCAAAAAGAGGTGATGCGCGAGAAACAGGAAAAACTCCAAGCTATTCAGTTTGAACAGCAACGAGTGGCTCAACTCTCGCAGCAAGAACAGCAGCAGCATTTTGAGTCGCATTTGCAGGCGCAGCATTCAAGGCTGCTTGAGGTCATTCCAGAATGGAAAGACCAAGCGAAAGCGAAAGCAGAAAAGCAGTTGCTGGTCGAATTCGGTAAAAAGACTGGATTTACACCCGAGGAGTTGAGTGCCATTGTGGATCACAGGGCAGTTGTCGCGTTGCGTAAAGCAGCGCTGTACGACCAGATGATGACCAAGCGAAAAGCAATCACCCCCGTGACCAATAACGGTCCACGGCCAGCCAAGCCAGGTGCAGCAGGCCGGGTATCCCAAACAACTGAAGCAACTCGCGCCAAACAGCGTCTCGCAAAGACTGGCCGTGTCGATGATGCGGCCTCCGCAATCTATCAACTTTTAAGGTAACACCATGACTATCGTAAGCAATACCTTCACGACCTACTCTGCAAAGGGTATCCGCGAAGACTTGAGCAATGTGATCACCAACATTGCTCCAGAAGAGACTCCATTCCAATCCAACATTGGCCGCGAAACCATTCAGAACACTTTGTTTGAGTGGCAGACAGATACCCTGGCAGATGCCGCAGCAAATGCGCAGCTCGAGGGTGATGACGTTGGCACGTTTGACTCTGTCACCGCCACCGTGCGTTTGACCAACTACGCTCAGATTTCGCGCAAGACCATCATCTTGTCGAACACTGAGGAAGTGGTCAACAAAGCAGGTCGCCGTTCTGAGTTGGCCTATCAGATCGCCAAGCGCGGTTCTGAGTTGAAGCGCGATCAAGAATTCATTTTCTTGAACGGCGGCATTGCTGTTGCTGGCAACAGTACCACTGCTCGCGTGACTGCCTCCTTGGGCGCATTTGTCAAGACCAACACTGACAAGCAGACCAACGGCACTGATCCCAGCTATACCACGCTGCCCAACAGTGCTCGCACTGACGGCAACGTGCGCACCTTCACCGAGACGATCCTCAAGAACGTCATCCAGAAGGTGTGGACTGCTGGCGGCACTCCAAAGATCCTGATGACCGGCCCTGTCAACAAGCAGCGCGTGTCTGGTTTCTCTGGCATTGCCTCCTCGCGTTACAACATCAACGGTGGTGATCGTCCTGCCACTTTGATCGGCGCCGTTGACATCTACGTCAGTGATTTCGGTCAGGTGTCTGTGATCGCCAACCGTTTCCAACGTGAGCGTGATGCATGGGTGATCGACCCTGACTACGCCAAGATGACTGTGCTGCGTCCTTACCAGCAAGTTGAGTTGGCAAAGACTGGTGACGCTGAGAAGCGTATGTTGTTGATTGAGTACGGCTTGAAAGTGCTGGCTGAAAACGCCCACGGTCTAGCTGCTGACTTGATCACCTCCTGATAACTGACTAGGAGACGGGGCCAGGGAAACCTGGCCCCACTTACATGGACAAAAGAATTCTTGATGTAAGCCCCGACAAGGGCATCACGCGCACCTGGCACTTCAACCCAGATACTGAAGAGACAACGATCCAGACCAGTCAAGACGTGACTGACGTGATTGAGGCCAATAAGCGTGACTTTGCAGCGATTGACAACAAGGCAAACTGGACCGGCGAGTGGCATCATGTCGCCAGCATCCCAGAGTCCTTGTATTACAAGCTGAAAGCTGAAGGCAAGCTCGATGACGAGGCTTACATGAAGAAGTGGCTCAATGATCCAGACAATCGATTCTTTCGCGTGAGGCCCGGCCAAGTATGAACTACATCGCGGTTTGCACGCCAGCGCGTGATCAGGTACACACCAACTACACATATTGCATGGTCAACATGGTGGCGTATCACACGCTCAACACCACTGACGCCATCAGTCTGAAACTGTTGCAAGGCACGCTGATTCAGAACCAGCGTGCTGACTTGTGCCTGGATGCTATGCGTGAAGGTTGCACGCACATCTTGTTCATCGACTCTGACATGACCTTCCCACAGGACATGATCCAGCGGCTGCTGAAACATGACGTTGACCTGGTCGCTGCCAACTGTGCCAGGCGCAGAATGCCCACAGGTCCAACAGCGCAAAACTATGATGAGAACGGCAAGCGCAAACCCGTCTATTCGATGCCGGAATCAACTGGTCTTGAAGAGGTTGGCAGCGTTGGGACCGGCATCATGCTGATCAAGCGCAACGTCTTTGAGGGTATGTCTGAACCCTGGTTCGATATGCCTTGGCAGTACGACACTCGAGGCTATATGGGTGAAGACGTGTTCTTTTGCAAGAAAGCTCAAGAGCGCGGTTTCAAGGTGTATATTGACCATGACGTGTCGAAGGAAATCGGCCACATTGGCACGTTTGAATTTAAGCATGAGCACACCTGGATCGTCAAAGAGGAAATGGAAAAAGAGGCAAGCTGATGGCACTCACAACATACACAGAGCTAAAAACATCAGTTGGCGATTGGCTCAACCGCACTGACCTGACAACGGTAATCCCTGACTTCATCGCGCTGGCTGAGTCTCAGATTGAGCGCCAATTGCGTACCCGTCAGATGATCGTCAGATCCACTGCATCGATCTCCACAGAGTACAGCGCAGTGCCTGATGATTTTCTGGAGACGAAGTCCATCAAGCTCACCGGCACAAATCCGATCACGCCTTTGGGGTTTGAGACTGTCGATTCACTTGATGCCTTGAGCGTGCAGTACCGATCCAGTGGCGTGCCGATCTTCTTTGGCATTGTGGGTGGACAGATCCGAGTGTTGCCGATCCCTGATGCCGCCTATACCGCAGAACTGGCGTATTACGCCAAGTTGTCCAAGTTGTCATCTACCGTGTCAACCAACTGGCTGCTGGCTCAAGCTCCTGACGTTTACCTGTACGGCGCACTGCTCCAGGCTGCGCCTTACCTGCAAGATGATGCGAGAATTACGGTGTGGTCATCGCTGTACCAAGCAGGCCTGGATCAGTTGCAAATTGCAGATGATCGAGGCTCAACCAGTGGCGGTGCATTGCTGACCAGGGCAAAAACATTTGGGTGATTAGATGGTAACGACAACCAAGGGCGAAATGGACGAGTCACTGCTAGAAAAGCGTGAGGGGTCCATTGATACTGATACCGAGACAACAAGCTGGGTTGAGTATTGGCATGAGGGTGAGTTGGTCCATCGATCAGTCAACATGGTGCTAAAGCGCGGCGTCTTTGCCGAAGGCATCAGTCAACCTATCTAAGGAGAACCATCATCGCTAACACTCAAGCTATGTGCACCAGCTTCAAAGGCGAATTGCTGGTCGGACACCACAACTTTGGCACTGGCGTTGTCCGAGCTGCCACCACGGCAGATACATTCAAGGCTGCCCTGTACCTGGCAAGTGCCACCGTCAATGCGTCTACCACGGCATACAGCTCAACTGGTGAGGTGACCGGCACTGGGTACACGGCTGGCGGCGTAACGGTGACGTTTGGCACGGCCCCAAGCACCTCTGGGACCACGGCATTCGTTACCCCCAGCGCCAGCATCAGCTACAGCTCAGTGACCCTTTCCACGGCCTTTGATGCGGTCTTGATCTACAACTCGACCCAGTCAAACAAGGCAGTCAGCGTCCACACTTTCGGCAGCCAGACAGTGACTGCCGGAACCTTTACGCTGACCATGCCAACCAATGATGCAAGCACCGGCCTGATCCGGCTGGCGTAACGCAGGGGCAGCACCATGGCTGCTTACGGCACAGGCTATTACGGCCTCGGCGTCTACAACATTGGCAATGTTGTCATCAGTGGCAACGCTGCCACTGGCGCCGTTGGCAGCGTTTTAGCCAGCAGATCGATTCAAGAAGATGGGACCATTGCCACCGGCAATGTCGGAACCGTCACGCTCACCATCACCATTGCAATCACTGGCAATGCAGCCACTTGTGCAGTTGGCACGCTGGCCCCAGATTCATCCAAAGCAGTCACAGGCAATGCGGCCACACTGGCCGTGGGCACTGTTGTACCTGCCAGGTCAATTGACTTAAGTGGCAACGCTGCCATGGGTGCAGTTGACTCTGTTGGGGTAACTCGCTCCACGGCCACAACTGGCAACTTCGCCACGGGTGCTGTTGACACTATGTCGGCAGAGGTGATCTCATTCCAGGCCATTACAGGTGTTTCTGGGACTGGTGAAGTTGGCAGTGCGTCAAACGTCATCTCAGTTGCGATAATCGGAAATGAGGCAGTTGGATCTGTTGGGACAATGGTTGGGTTTGGATGGGGGTCGATTCCCGACACATCAGAAACCTGGACCGCCCAGTCAGATACACCAGAGACATGGTCGCCAGTGTCAGACACGGCAGAGACGTGGACTCCAGAGTCAGACACCAGTGAAACCTGGACGCAGATCGCAGACAATTCAACATCGTGGCAACAGGCCGCATAGGGGTAAAAAATGGCAGATACGACAACGACCAACCTTTTATTGACCAAGCCAGAGGTGGGTGCAAGCACCGATACCTGGGGCACAAAGATCAATACTGACCTTGACAGCGTTGACGCAGTCTTTGCGGCTGCTGGAACCGGCACCAGCGTTGGCTTGAATATCGGATCTGGCAAGACGCTGGCAGTCGCTGGGACTGCAACATTTACAGGAACTACTACGGTTGCATCACAGACCGTTACAGGAAACATAACAGTCAACGGCAACACCACTTTGGGGGATGCTTCTGGGGACACACTGACTGTTACTGGTGGAACAACCACTTTTACACAAGGCACAGCCAATGGTGTGGCCTATCTTGATGGCAGTAAGGTGCTGACCACGGGTAGTGCGTTGGTGTTTGATGGTAGCAATTTGGGATTGGGCAATGCGCCGTATGTTTGGCTATCTTCTTTTCGTTCATTAGATATTGGCTCTACTGCAAGTTTTGCTTATTTTAATAGTAGCGCATATGTGTACAACAACGTATATTACACAACTGGTAGTAGCCAAGTTTATAAAACAACTGGATATGCCCAAAGCTATATTCAAAATTCTACTGGGCAACACGTTTGGCAAATAGCCCCTTCTGGCACAGCAGGTAACGCAATCACCTTCACCCAAGCAATGACCCTTGATGCCAGCGGTAACTTGCTGGTGGGGAAGACAGCATCTAGTGCTAGCTCTGGTACGGGTTTTGAAGTTAGAAACACAGGTTTTGTTTCTGTTGTTGGCACTAATTCAACAGCAGACACATATAACTATTACAACTCAACTGCTGGTGCTTTCCGATTCTATGTAACTGCTGGTGGAACAATCTTTGCCACTAGCACAACCATTAGCGCAATCTCAGATGAGCGTTTGAAAGAGAACATCCAAGACATTGATACTGGCCTAGATGCTGTAATGGCTTTAAAACCTCGCCGTTTTGACTGGAAAGAAGGCAAAGGCCAAGACAAAAAGAACGCTGCTGGCTTCATTGCACAAGAATTTGAAACAGTGTTTCCTGACTCTGTTGGTACTTCTAAAGCTGGCGAAGACGATATTGAGTACAAGAACATCTGCCATGAGGAGCTGATTCCTACGTTGGTCAAGGCCATCCAAGAACAACAAGCTCTCATCACAACCCTGACTGACCGAATCACAGCACTGGAAAACAAATGATAAAACTGGACCTGCCAATTGACGC
>JAUKPS010087747.1:0-36395 GCA_032273165.1 Chlorellidium tetrabotrys | reverse complement strand
CCAAATAAAAGAACTCAATATGTAGATAATCTTAATGATACTCAGAGAGGTATTGTAGCAGAATCTAAATATGGTTCTAAGTTACAACCTACTTATTGGTCTAGAACACTAGCTGGATTAGGAACACTAGCATCAAAATTTAGTCCTGAAGTTAGAGATGCAATGAATAAAGGTTATATGCCAGGACTTACTAAAAAAGAATCTCAAGAAATTTTAAACTCTAAAATGACTAAGGTTCCTTTTACAAATGTTGACTTACCATTTGCTATTCCTACTGGTGGACTTGAGTCACTAGCAGGTTTAGAAATACCGGGAGTGCTTCCAGCAAACTATATTAAAAACACAGGACTATCAACAGGATCTAATTATAAAGAGATGCCAAGTTGGTATAATGGGGAAAAGATGGCTAATGTTAAAGACAAAGATGTAACTGCATTCAATCCAGTAACATATGCTGGTATAGAAGCAATACCACAACTTGGAGTTAATGCAGTAAAATCAGGATACAATGCTCTTAAAGCTAGTAAGGAAACAGGCTTATTATCTAATGCTTACAAATTAAATCCATTAGCTAATAAGTTAAATACATATAATAGAGTAGTTGGACAAGATGCTATATTGGATTTACAAAATTCTGGATTAATTAGAGCAGGAGAAAGAGGTGGTGTAGAAACCAATATGGGAGTAAGAACTAGTGCTTATCCTTCTTTTGGAAAAGGAACGCCAGGACAAAGATATATTGATCAAACTATACAACAAGGTAAAACTCCATATGTAATATCTACTGATAGACCTATGGGTATATCTACATTAGGAAGGCATGGTAAAGGATCAACAATGTTTCCTGTTGATGAAACAGGAAAATATATGTCTGCATTTTCAGCAGATGAAGCAAAAGTTTTTGATGCAAAACCGAACTGGTTAACAGGATATAAAGAAATACCAAAAGAGTTACCAGGTTCACCTAATTCTTTTAAATCAGAAATTAATTGGGCTAAATGGAATCCTGACACACCAAATTATCCTGAGCTTATAAATGAATACAATGCTATTGAAAAAACTACTAAAGCAAATGGTTCATGGATGAAAAATGCTGATGGTACAAATTATAATGGAACACCAGAACAGTTTATACAAGAACAAAGTTCTTATTATAAGAAAGCTTATCCTGAAGGTAATGATGTAACATATAGAGGTGTTACTGGATCTACAAGTAAACATGACTTAACCAGTCCAGGTGTAGGTCTAGGAACTCCAGATAGATCAATATTTACAGCTGACAAAGATCTTGCAAGTGGTTATGCAGGTAAAGGATCTAGATCAAAAATTCTTTCTTCTACAGATGCTGAGGGAACACCTGGTGTATTTGAACTTATGCATAAAAAAGGAAATCAGATAGATCATAATGCTCAACTTGATCATTGGTTAGATGTTAACATTGGAAAATCTATGAGCAAACCTAATCTTATAGCACAGATAGCAGAAAAAGAAAGAAATTTAGCAAGACTAAGTAAAATTGCGGATGTTGAACCAGCACTCTTAAAAGGTCAACAAGAGGTCATTGATATGTTAAAAGATTATTTAAAGAACTATGATGACATCAAAACTAATCCAGAAGCTATGGAAGCAATGAGAAGAGAGTTAGGAGATGTTACATCTACTAATGAGATTGCAGAATATCTTCCCAAAACAGATTTAAATAAGATTAAAATCAGAAATATAAATGATGGGGGATATGGTGATGTTACAATTGTAAACTCAAGGCCAGGTAATTACATGAAATCTAGAAAGGGTAATGTAGGATTTTTTGATCTTAACAACCCTAACATATATAAGATGGCAATTCCAGGAGTTGTGGCTGGTTCTTTAATGCAAGGTAAACAAGCAGATGGAGGAATGGTCCTTGAGTTATCTGACAAAGAAATTGAAGAATACAAAAAAGGGGGCTGGATTGTAGAAGAGATGTAAACTTATAAGGTTTACCTATTAAATTGAAATTTATTATATTTAGTATATATACTGCATAATGAAGAAAAAAGTAAGAATATATAAATCCCCAAATGGTCAAGGAGCTTATTTAAATAAGACTTCTCAGTTTTTGCAAAAAGCGGAATTAGGAGGAGCACCTGATATGTCTCAATATGGTTATCCAGGAGCTCAACCACAAGTAGATCCTGAAACTGCTATTATACAATCTATTGTACAAGATATTACAACTGAGGTTCCTAAAGAAAAAACTATTTATAAACTAACAGCAGTAATGGGTCTAGCAATAGACGTTGCTCAAAAAGTTTATATGTCAGTTGCGGAACAGATAAATAATGATCTTGATAAAGTTGAAAGTGATCAATATGAGGAAGAAACTGGTATGCCTGCTAAAAAAGAAAAATCAGATGTACAAAGAGTAATAAATAATGAGATAGAAGAACCAGAGATTGATTATGATCTATATGATGATACAGGTTCAGAAAATGTCTTAGAACAATCTGAACAAGGCCCAGATATTCTTGATGAAACTTTAGATCCCTTATCTGATGAAAATTATAGATATGGTGGAATGTATAGAAAAAGTTTAAGAAGAGCATCTGAAGGTACTGAAGTAGATGATACTTATTCTTATAGTTTGCCAGATCCAAGAGTTTTAGAAGAAGATCAAATGAAAATGATCAATGATAGAATGTGGCATGCACCTACAATGAATCAGGAAACAGGTCAGTATGAACAACCCGATTATACTACACCAGTAATGGACTACTCTCAGTTGAAAAAAGGAGGAGCTTATAAAAAAGCTAAGAGACAATATATAACCTCAAAAATGAAACTTCAGAAGAAAGCAGAAGGAGGAGAGGATGAAGCTCAACAAAATCCAGATAGTTCAGATCCAATTGGAAGTAATCTTAGAGAGAGTAAACTTAATGTGTTTAAAAACATATTAAAAACAAATGCTCAAAATGCTGCATTACAAAAACAATATGAGGGTGAGTTTGATCAAATGTATCAAGAAGGTGGAGATTTTGAAAATCCAATGCACCACTTACAAGCATATACTGAAAGTGCAGGACATATATTTGATGAGCCTCAGAATGAAATCATCAGGGGTAAAAATGGTTTGAATGTTCCCAAAGGTTTTTATAGAAGAACAATGAGAAGATTTGGTAACATTCCAAACTTAAATCATGTTGATGTTAGAAGGTCTGGTCTATTTGGACCAAAAGAATATACAGCATATTTTAATCCTTCTCCATTACAACAGTTATCTGTACCAGGAATATCTGCTGACTATGGTTATGGTAGTAATCAAACTACAGCAAGAAAGTCTGGTTCTACCCCAGCAGAAGAAAGAATTAGAAGAGTATACAAAACCGCTGTTATAAAAGAAAATAACAATGAGTCATTAAAAGAAGTAGATGCAAATACTCCAGGAAATACTGCTACTACTGTTGCTGAAACTCCTATTGCTGCACCTGTTGCACCAGTAGTTCCTACTGCACCAGTAATACCAGCTGTACCTCCTGCAGTAACACCACCTGCAGTAACTCCAGTAAATCAACCGTCAGTAGGCAATCCATACATGCCACCTGCTCAATTTGATTATACTCCAGGACTTAGTAATGTTCAAAGTAATATTCAAAATTTTTACCCAGAAACTAGACGAAGAGCAGGAATAGGTTTGAAGGGAAGTAGTGATGTATATAGCTTTGACAGTGCAAGTAAAAAATGGCAGTATGCACCTTACGATGCACCTTTCAACACTTCTACACCTCGTACGGTATGGAAAGATTTAAAAGATCAATCAATTATTGATAGATTAGATAAGAATGAGGGTACACTAGGAATGGACGCATTTAAACTAAAAGATAAACCTGGATATTACTATAGAGAAAGATTGGATGGTTCTATTGCAAAATATAAAGGAAATCCCTCTAAACACAGTTCTTCATCTAAACCTATAACATATATAACAAAAAAAGATAAAGGTTGGAAATATCTTAACGAATATGCAGATAAAGAATATATTCCTATAAATTTAAAAAAAGTAGGTGGCTCAGTAGACAATCCATTTGCAGATCCAAATCAACCACTTCAAAAATTTACAGGTGGTGGTTATGATTCTTCTATTCCACAAATGACAGAAGGAGATATTCAGTATACTAATTCTATTGATACAACAGATCCTTACTTTGCTAAAAATGGTAAGTTTATAAAAGCATTCTTACCTGCTAATGTTATTCCATCTAAGGAAAGAACAATTAATAAGATCTATGATCCATTAACTGGAGAAACCCGTCAAGAGTTTACTCCTGGTGCTAACCAATATGTTACAGCTATTGATGTTCAGAAAAGAAACTTGATAGGTCAGCCTAAAGCATACACTGTATACTATGGTAATAAAAAACAAGTAGGTTCTGCGCCTTATGGTTCTGCAAGTACAGTACCAAGTGCAGCTTCAAATATGTCATCAGCACAACAAGCATTATCTAATGCAGGCTATGGTGAAAAAAGTGATGTAAGTGGACTAGGTGCTAAAGCAAAAAGTGCAGTACGTTCTGGAGAAAGAAAGAGAGATAGAGAACTTAAAAAACTTTATGAAGAAGATCCTACAAATGTAGAGTTTACAGCTTCTAATGAGAATGCTCCATTTGACTATGAGTCTTATGAAACTGCACCAGTTACTACTCAAGTAAACACAGCAAGTCAAGAGCTTCCAGAATATGATCCTAATGATCCTAGTGAAGTACAATACAGACTAGACAATCCTTATATTCCACCAACTGATTTTCCAAGATTCCAAAATGAATCAGAAGATGGTTTACCGGTATATGACCCTAATGATCCAATAGAACTACAGTATCAACTAGATAACCCATATATACCACCAACAGATATAAGACCTATTGCAGCTGCTCCTAACAATAAAGGAAAACAAACTGAAGAGTTCTGTTACGGTAACTCATGTTTTGAAGTACCAGAACAACAGTCTGCTGAATATGGTTTATTTGATGAGACACCAAGATTACTTAAAGTATATGCTTCAAAAAATAATCTAGATTGGTATAATCCTGAAACAGATGAATTGGATTTATCTAAAGTTGATGAAGCAACATTACAAGAAGCTCTTAAAGAAAGTTCAAATAGTTCTTCACTTAGAAATAAAGACTTAGGTAACCTTCAAGCATATGGTAATAACTGGTTAAAATATCAGCAAGATAACCAAAAAGCTTATGGTGATTTATCTGCTCGTTCTCTTAGTAGAGAGGCATCTTCATTAGAAGGTTTTGATAGTCCAGAAAAATATGCAGACTTTTTAAATGCTACAGGTAAAACAGCAGAAGGTAGACCTAATTCAATTTGGGATACAAGGGGACCTTCTCAATTTACTGCTAATGAAGTACAGTCTTTTGTTCCCGAAGTGGGAACTACTGTAGGTGCTATTGAAAATTATAGACCGTCTAGAGCAACAAATGCTTATAACTATCCGCAAGAACAATTAGGTCTAGAAGAACAAGTAGGTCCAGAAGATTACTTATTCCAGGAACAAGCTGCTCCAACATTTGCAGATAGATTTAGAAACTTAAATGTTGCTGATAAAACTTCAACAATATTTAACCGACTAGGTCAGATGGGTGAGGACATGCTAGCTGAAGAACCTCAACCAATTCCTTATAATGGGATGCCTCAATATATTGATCGTCCAGAGTTGCGACTACAATTACCAGATAGAACAACTCCAGAACCAGTTGATAGAGATGAAGAAGTAATGCCAGCAAGAAAGCGCAATACTTTAAATGATGTTAGAAGACAAACCAATTACAAAGAGTTTGACTATACACCATCTCTTAACTTTAGAAATGATCCTGGTTATAAAAAAATGGTTAAAGAGTTTGGACCTGAAAAAGCATATACAACCTATGATCGTATTGTTAATGTAGAGGATAAAGTAACTAAAGTATTTAGTCAAGCTGCTGCACTAGAACAAAAGATTAAAAACTCAAATGCAAGTAAAACAGAAAAAAACGCATCAATTGCAAAGATCTGGAAACAAGCATATACTATTCAAAGTAATTTAGAAAAAGCATATGAGAAAAGAGTAAGATCAGGTTACTCTACAAAACAAAATGGTGGAGCATTAAATAAATTTGTAGACGGTAGTGAAGTACCATTTACAGGAGTTAATCCTGTTGCTTATACAAATAATCCTGCCATAGGTACAATTGATTGGACTAACTTTGGTGTTAACTTTAAACCTCAACAACCTTTGTCAACTGACTCTGATAGGAATACAGTTCCTGATTATTTACAAAGACAAGAGGGTCCAATGGCAATTGATGTAACAGATAAAAATAATTGGGGTGAAGCAGAAAGACAAGGTGCTTTAATCACTGGTAATTCATTTTTCTCTGGTATTGCAGGTCTTAAAAATAGAAGAAACAACAAAAAACAAATGGAAGGTTTCTTTGATAACTTTAATGCCGATAATACTTATGCTTCTCAAAGCAGTATAGATTCTGGTGATTATAGTGAAGCTGGAATCTACCGACCAAATGAAGAAGGTTCTGAATGGAATGGTAGAGCTCAATATGGTGGTTATATAAATGAAGATCCTGACTATGTTGAAGGAGATGAAACTTATATGACTGAAGATGAAATTAAACAATACATGGCTCAAGGTGGTCAAATTGAATTCTTATAATTTATATTATGTTAAGAAAAGTTAGAATAGTAAAGTCATTACCTAAAGCAAGAACAGGATATCAAGTAAGAGGATCTCTCATTAATGATGTGCCTGCCTTTGGTGGTGCAGATTACAATGCATATATTGGTATGGCTAAACCTGAAGTGTCAAAAACTTTAACAGCAGTACCAAGAGAAATAGCAAACTTAGAAGCAGAAGGTGGAGAAACAGTAGTAGGAAACTTAGATGGTAGTAAGATGCCATCTTTTAAAACTATTAAAGGTCCAAGACACACAAATGGTGGTGTGCCTCTATTGTTGCCGGAAGATAGTTTTATCTTTAGTGACACTAAAGCAATGAAGATTGCAGATCCAAACGTATTAAAAATGTTTGGAAAAACTCCAAAGAAGGGTGGCTATACACCTGCTGAACTTTCTAAACCATATGACATTAATAACTATAGAAAGATTCTTCAAGATCCCAACTCTGATGTTATTGCAAGAAAGACTGCTGAGTTAATGATCAAGAATTATGTAATGAAACTTGGTGCTCTAGCACTTGCACAAGAATCTAAAAAAGGATTTGAACAGGGTATACCTTTACTTGCTAAACCATATATGGAAGCAATGGGTATCCGTGAAGAAGATTTAATTCCAGAACTTGCAAGAGAAGAACAACAAGAATCTGCTCAGTATGAACAACAAGAAACTCCTGAGTATGATGAACAAGAAATGATGCCACAAGAAATGATGCCACAGCAAATGAGTCAATTTGGTGGAGCTTCTATGGCTGAATATGGAATGTCAATGGGAGGATATGATTTACCATTTGCTGAGTATGGTATGCCTATGGGAACAGGTGTTTCTCAAAACTATATGGGCCGTGAAAGAGATATGCGTGCATATGGTGGAATACCAAAATATGCTCCAGGTGGTGATCCTGTAAGACCAAAACAAATTAAAAGAGTAGATCCCAATGCATACGGACAAAGTCCATGGGAAGAAAGATCAGATGCACAGGGTAAATATAAATACAATCAGACAAGAGGTGCAGTAGAAGGCAAAAAAGCATATGGTTCTGCTCAAGCCCCTGTAGGTGGAAGTAACCCAAATCTAATAAATGATTTGTGTAGAGATATGAAAACCAAGGGGAGTAGACACTATGGTAAGACTGCAGCAGAAGTTTTAGCTTATGCTCGTTACCAACCAGGTACAGCAATATATAATAGAAATCTTGCAATACTAGAAGCTTGTCAACAACAAGGAGAAGTAATAAGTGAAGAAGCAATCTATACAGATAATTCTCCAGTAGCTCCAGAAAGTTCATCATTCAAAGAACAAGACTGTCCATGTCAAGATGCCTCTGGTAAAGTAATTCCAGGAGTATTTGCTGATAAAGATGAGAATGGAAAATGTAAACCGGAAACATGTTATACAGAAGAAAAAGATTGTTACTGTAATGGTGTAATGAGTGATAAGGATGCTAATGGAAATTGTTTACCATGTCCAGGAGAAGAGGATACAGATGCGTCATTTAATGATGCTCCACAAACTGACCCTCAATGGTGGTTACAAGATACTGTAAATACTGCAGGTGCATTTAGAAACTTAATGGGCATTGATAAAGAAATGTCTTGGACACCAAGAGTTGATCTTGAAGAACCAAATCCAACTTTCTTAGATCAAACACAAAGACAAGCTCAAGGAGCTGGTGCTGCTAATCTTGCCGCTCAAGCTGCAGGACAATTTGCAGGTGCACAACAACAAGGTACAAGATTATCTGCTATTCAAGCTCAACGTGCTCAAGATGCTTCTGGTGTAAGCAGTCAATTTGATAATGCTAATGTTGGTATTGGTAATCAATTTGAAAATGCTCAAGTTGGCGTTAGAAATCAAGAAAACTTGATGAATGCACAGATGGCAACAAACCGTTATAATGCTAATGCAATTGGTAACCAACAGTTTGAAAATTCTAAGACAGCAGCATTTAATAACTTAGACTTAGCATTTAATACAGGCGTTACCAATAAGTACAAAACAGATGCATTAAATCAAATGAATGAAGATGTTAAAACATATCCTGGTGTAGGTGGAAAAGTATGGGTAAATCCAACAGCTAAAACACCTAATCCTACTAAACCTGAACAAGAACCTGAAGACTACTTAAAAGATTTAACTGGATATGATCCTGAAGTTCAACAATACTTACTTGAGCGTAAGTACGGTAAAAATAAAAAGTATGGTGGTCAATATAGAGATGGTGGAGCATACGCTTTAGGTGGATCTGCTTATCCATTTAACTTCTAGTAAACCTAACAAGTTTATTAAACTTAAAAAATTTTGGTATTTTTATAATGTAAACAAAAAGATATGGCAACCTATTTACAGGGAGTTACGGATTACATACCACAGTTTCAGCCTTTCCAGCCGGACCTGAATTTCTATGCTAACGTAATGCAAACAAAGCAAACCCAGTACGACAATAACTGGAAAGCTTTAAACAATATGTACGGTAAGTTTTACTATGCTGATATGACAAGGGATCAGAATATTAAAACAAGAGATGAGTATGTAAAAGATGTTCAATTTAATCTTAAGAAGATCTCTAAACTAGATTTATCCTTAGAACAAAACGTACAACAAGCTACTCAAATCTTTAGACCTTTTTATGAGAACCAAGATCTCATGAAAGATATGGCTTGGACTAAAAACAAAGGTTCACAAAAAGCTCAGGCAGAAGGTTATAGAAATTCTATTAATCCGGATGACAATAAAAAGTACTGGCCAGAAGGAGTTCAAGAAATAGATTTCCTAACTGAAGAATTTAAGAATGCTACACCAGAAGAAGCACTTGCATTTAATAATGTAAAATACACACCACGTGTGGATGTATCTGGTAGGGCATTTGAAATTGCAAAAGAGTTTGGAGATATAGAAGCTCCACCACAGTTTAGTAAAGACAATAGATGGATTATTAAAACTAGAAATGGTGAAGTGCTTGAAGAACCTTTACAAAAACTATTTGAAGCTAGATTAGGTAGTGATCCTGCTGTTCAGGCAATGTATAAAACTGAAGCATATGTAAATAGAAAGATGTTTGCTAAAGCTAATGCTGCACAATTTGATGGTGATGAATCTAAAGCAGAAATGCAGTATCTTCAGGATAAGTTTAATATCTTAAAGTTAAAAAACCAAGCACAGTTTCAACAAATGCAAGAGCAAGATAATGTGTATGGTAATAGAATTAAAGATATCCAATCTCAAATTGATGCAGGAAATAAAGATCCTAAGTTAAAAATGCAACTTGTTCAGTATCAAATGAACAAGGACATTAATAAACAAGTACTTGATAGAGTTGAAAAAGAGAATGAAACTCTAAATACTAGTCAATCTGGTGATGAATTTCAAAATCCCTATGGAGATATTAAGTCACTAAGATTTAAAGTTGATATGGGAATGGCTTCAGCACTAATGGAAACAAAATTAGGAGAAGCTGCTCACACATATGCTTATAGAAACTACAAGTCAGATCTTACTGCAAATCCTTATCAAGTAAATGATGAGAAGTTTTCACAAAACATGTCATTGTTAAATGCAAGACTTAAGGGAGAACAAAAACTTGCTGACTATAAAGCAGGTTTAAAAGCTAAGATAGATGCTAATAAAGCTAAGGTAGATGCAGGTACTCACCACTATGATGAAAATGGTCAAGTAGTTGAGAACTTTAACATGAATCACTTCTTTACAAAAAATTTAGATAAAGGAACAGCTGTTGAAAGAATTAACTTGCGATCAGAGAATGAGAATGTACAAAGAAAGTACACTCAAAACTATGCATTGCCTTACTTCAAAACAATGCTTACTACACTAACAGATGCTGTGAATAGTAAGACCGGAGCTAAGTTAACTCAAAAACAGATTAACTTTATCATTAATGGTAATGAAAATAAAAAAGCTGATTTAGTATATTGGACAAAACAACTTCAAAATAATCCTAACAACTTCTTAGCAGATCAAGTTGGTACTAAGTGGATGCAAGGAATTAACAATAGATTTAAAACGTTTGTTCAAAATAATGCTCACTTAAGCACAGTAAATGACAAACAAGCAGCTTTAACACAGTCTGCTACTAAATTTGATGACTACATTTTGTTCTTAGATGCTAGTAAAAACTATGAAAAATCTTTAGTATCAAATGTAGAGAAAGAACTTAAGGCTCAGGGTCTTGTTGGTGCTAACTTATTATATGATAATGATGGTAATATAAGATCTGAAAAAGAATATCTTAAAGCTCTATATGCATCTGGTCAGCTTTCAAAAGAAGATATGGCCTACATAAAAAGATTCAAACAAGAAGCTGCGGATAGAACTGCTTTAAATAAAGCTATAGACAATACACCACGAGGTTTTAATCCACTTATGGACTACTTGGGTAGAATAGGAAACAAAGCTCTTGTTAATATGGACAGAGTTGGACCAGGTAATTGGTTAGATATGTGGATTGAGCACAAGTTAGACAAGAATAACTATAATGAACTACTAGGCGCAGCAAATAAAATTGTTACTAGTAATGCTAAAGTGTCAGAAATAACTGGTAAGAAATCTATTCCAGGTATTGAGAAATTTTCAGAAGGTACTGGTATCTATGCTAAAGGTCAGTACACTACAATCAATCCAAGAAGCTCTTGGGGAACATATCACTTCTCGCAAGCTATGGAAGATATCATGGCTCAAGATCCCGGAGGAATAACTATTACTACAGGAGGAGCTGGTATAACTGGTTCAAAAGATGGTAAACTTGATACTGAACAAGGTCTAGCATTTATGAGAGAACTTCAATCACAAATGGCTCAAGGTAAAAAAGGTTTTAACTTTGATATGGGTATTATTCCAATTGCTCTTAATAGTCCAAACAAAGCTGCTTATAACTTCCAACCATCAGTTGAATTCTTAAAAAGTTTTATGCAAGATAAACTTGGTAATGGTGGAATCTTTTCACAAGAACAAGCGGCTCTAGCATTTAAAAATGGTATTACATTTATCATGGATAAAAAAGCTTTTAATAGTGATATGTTCAATAGTATATATAAAGATCCACTTGCAAGTTATGTAGACTATCAAGGAGCATATGAATGGTCTGATCCAACTAATCCTGACTATACTATTAAGATTGAAAACTCACTTCCGGGATTAGGGCAGTATAAAATGTCAGGAAAGTATCCTGTATTTGATCAGAATTCTAATTCATGGGTAAATGCAGAGTTCTCATATAATGTAGATAATGCAAGTTCAAATTTAGGTACACTTAGAGATGATATTATTTTTAACAGTTACGAGTTAAATAGAAAATATAATAATCAATTAGTAAATGGCTACTGAAAATAATATTGAAGGATTTAGTCCAACAGATGCACTAGGTTCTGATTACGGAAATTTAAATCTACCTGATCTAACTACAAGTAGAATGACTCCATTTAATGGAGATAGGATTGAAATGCCTGAAACTAATTTTCCTAAACCAAATTATTTTAGACCATCTATTCCTGCATTTGATGCAATTAACAAAGATCAAGTTAATGTTAGACAGAACATTGTAGGACAACCACCAAGTAAACCAGGTGGAGCAAAGATCAGTGCCCAAGATAGAATCCTATCAATGGATTCTTATATCAAAGGAAGCCTTGATGCAAACCAAGATAAGAATCAATACTCTAGAATTTATCAATATAACTCTGGACCAAGTGGAAATGCCTTTTACAAAAGATATGCAGCATATGGTCAAGAAAAATTTGATGAAGTTGGTTTTACACCACTAAGAGATAATGAAGCAGCATTTAATGCAAAAACTACTGGATGGAATGACTTTACAAGAATGGTTGAGTATTCCTTTATTCCACTAGTAAAACATGGTTTTATATCTGGTCCTAAGAGTTTGGGCATGGCCTTACAAGGAAACTTTGGTGCAGACTTAGAGGAAGCAAGAGCTTATGAAGATGCAACGGCTATTGGTTACTCATCTAAAGGTGGGATTGGTTCATTTGTAAACAATACAGTAATGAACTTTGGATACACAGCTGGTATTATTGCTGAAGTATTAGCAGAAGAAGCTGTGTTGGGTGCTGTTACTATAGGAAGTTTTGGTGCTGGTGCACCTGTAGCTGCTGCTAGAACTGCTAGCAATATGAGCAGAATTGGAAAAGGATTTGCACAAGCATTCTATTTAGATAGGGCAGCAAATGTAGTTGGTAAAGCTTTAACAAGTTTAAAGAATACTGAAGCGGCAAGAACATTTTGGCAAGCGGCAAACACACCTGCAGGTAGATTCTTCAACCCATTAACTAATACATTTGATGCTGTTGATAATGTAAGAAAGTTATCATACTTTGATAACTTAACTGCTTTAGCTAAAGTATCAAAGACAGCTGGCGGATTCTATGCAGATGTAAGAAGACTAAATGCAGCTTTCTCTGAAGCAAGACTTGAAGGTGGACTTGTACAGAACCATATATTTGATAAATCATACAATGAGTTCTGGGAAAAAACTGGAAGAGCTCCATCAGATGAAGAGCAGTATGAGATGATGCAGACTGCTAAAGAAGGTGCTATGGAAACAATTGGTTGGAATACTGCTTTAGTATATCTATCCAATGGAATTACTTTTAATAATATCTTTACTCCTAAAGGAGGTATGCGCAAACTTCTAGCAGGTAAAACTGCTGAGTTAATGGCTACCGCAGAAGGTAAAGTAGTTGCAAATGCTGTAAAAAAAGAAGGAAGCAAACTTGTAAAAGTAAAAGTAGATTACATTGAGAACTCATTTAAGAACTCATGGAAAGCACTTAAAGCAGCACCAGTACGTACAATTGGTAAAGCTGGAGCAACTTACTTTAAAGCAAATGTAACTGAGGGTATTCAAGAGAACTTGCAGGAAAGTATTTCTGAAGCAATGGAAAACTACTATACAGATGCGTATAGAGATGACGCTGTAAGATCACACCTATTTGCAAGAGCTGCAATGACAAAAGGAATGAGAGATAAATTCTCTTATTTCTCTGATGCATGGGGAAATCAAAATCCACTAACTGCGCAAGGATTTGAAACATTTGCAACTGGTTTTGCAATGGGTATTCTTGGTGGTGGTTTAAATATGGTACCTGGATTTGTAAACTACTCTTACAACAAAATGTTCAAAACTGAGGAGTATCAAAAGTATTTTGACACTAAACATAAGTATGGACAAGATCTTGCAAAAACTTTACAGTCACAATTTTCAGATCCTAAGTTTGTATTTGATAGTAGACTATTTGACTTAGCTGTACAAAATCAAGCTGGTAAACTAAAAAGAACAGGATCAAGAGCAGAAGTACTAGATGCTAATGATCATGCACTTGTTTCTTCTATTGTTACTGCAATTAATACAAACTCATTTGACCTATTCAAAGAACAGATTGAATCCTATAAAGACATTACAGATGAAGAATTTGAAGATGTAATGAAACTTGAAAAGGGTCAAGCTAAAAAATATAGAGCAAAAATTGACACTGTTCTTGCAAGAATGGATGAAATTAAAGCTGACTATAAAGAACAACAAGAGAGATACCCAGATCCAATTGACTTATCAGGATACAAGAAAGGAACTGATGCTTATAAAAAAGCTGCTATCTATGCATCTGCTTGGTCACGTTCAAGAGATAATGCTGTGTTCTTAGGACAAACATATAAGAATGCTAAGCAAAGAATGCTAGATATTGAGAAGTTACTTAGAAGTAAAAGACCAATATCAAAGATGACTGATTCTGAACTTATGGTCATGTTAGATCCATCAAGAATGAAATCAGAAATTGACATTCTTAAAACAGAAATTGAATCTGGCAAAGATATTTTTTCTAAAAAAGAAATTGAGCAAAGACAAAGAAAGATTGATGCATTAAGAGAACTTGATAAAGCAATCAACTACTACTACAGATATGACAACGCGGCACTAGAAAGTAAAATTGCTTCTTTAAAAGACCAAGGTAAATTTAAGAACATTACTGATGATGAAGGTAATGTAATGTCTGAAGAAGATGCTGAATCTGAAACACGTGAGATCATTAGAAATAGACTTAACGTAAGAGAAAAGAATGATCAGAACACAACTAAAGCAGAAGCTGACTTAGAATTATCCTACAAAAACTACTTAAAGGCAATAGCTAATATTAATGAAGATGACTACTTAGACAGAAATGCTGATGAAGCATTTGAGTACATTCTTGCTAATTATAGACTTGGAAGAGATGCTGGTATATTAAATAACTACGTCAACTTACTACATAATCCAAATGAGTTTTTAAACCATGTGAATAGAAACTATGAGTGGATGAATAAACTGTATCAAAATAGAAAAAGCTACTATGATAGTCTAGTAAATCAAGAGTTAAGTAACATTGAATTAAATGCTTTACTAAATGTTCTTGCAGACAAAGGTGTTTATATCAGTGCTGATGATGCATATGAGTTTCAGAGATCTGGTACTATTCCTGCAGAATTCTTTGATGATGCAAGAAAAATTGTAATCAAACCAGGAAGTGTAGAGTATGATGAGTATGTAGAGATCTTTAGGAGAGCAAACCTATTAAAACAAATTGATCCTAAATCTAAAACAGATATCAATGAGAGAGTTGCTTTAGAACTAAATCAACTTTACATTGAAGAAGAACAAGAGATTGATGCATTACCAAAAGTAGAACAAGTTACTGAAAAAGGTGACTTAGATATGGGTGGAAACAAGACAGTTAAACTAGCTGATATTGTTTCTCAACTAGCTGATGGAGATATGCTATCTGCATTCTATATATCTAATGGACAACCCATAGAGGTAAAGTTATATAAAGATGGGGACCAGATTAAATATGAAAATGAAAAAGGTGAGATAGTAGATGTTGCCAACTTTAAATTTGATATTGTTGATGGTAAAATCTTTAACAAGAAAATGGTTCCTGCAGATCCAATTGCTGCTCAAAAAATTAGAAATGAATATTCTAAGAAAAGAGAAGAAGTAATTAGAGGATCTATTGATGATATAAAGACTGAACAAAATGATTCAAGAAAAGAATTTGTTCCATTTACAACTCAAACTCCTTGGTCACAACTTGATAAAGCCTTACAAGAAGAACTTACAACGGCATTCAATAAGAATTTAGAATCATCTCCTAAGTTATTAGATGAGTATTCTAATTATGACAGTGTTAAACTACAAGAACTTCTTGAAGACTTTATAAGTGAAAATCCAATTGCAAAAGAAGTTATTGATAGCTACAATCAAGAAATGTTGTCAAGAATGCTAGAAGAGGATGCAGTAAAAATTGTTCCTCCTGTAATTGAACATAACGGAGAGTCAATTGATTTAGCATATGTATCCTTTGACACAGCAAAAGAAATTCTTGCAGATCTAGAAGAACAGTTTAAGAATCTACCAAAAGAAAACTTAACTAATGAACAATCAGAAGACCTTGCACTGGCAGAGTTAAACCTGGAACTAATTAGAAAGTACATAGCAGATACAGAAGCTTTAGAAACTCCAGTTGTAGACACTGAAACACAGAATTTTGCTGCTGAAAACAAAAGAAGACGTGAGTTAGCAGAACAAGCACTAGAAAGAAGAATTGAACTAGTAGAAGAGAAGAAAAGATTGTTACAAATTGATGAGGATAATATTACTGATACTCTAGATTACTTACAACAACTTCTTGACAACACTGTTGAACTTACAGGTGTACAAGTTGAAGATATCATGAACAAGATAGAACAACTTGATAAGACAACTACTCAAATGCTTAAGGCTAATAACCAAAAGAAAAAAGCAGGTAAGATTAAAGAGAGAGCTTCAATATATAAGCAACAAGTAAGAAGAGAGTTTGCTGTAGCAAATGATATACTTACTCAGATAAATATATACAGAGCTGAAATAAACAAGATCTTAATACCAATTAAAAAAGATCTAACTAAACAAGCAGATTATTATAGAAATCTAATTGCAGATCCTAACTTTAGTCTATTTGATAAAACAGATATTAAGAATAAAATTGACAAGATTGAAAAGAAGATTTCTTCTATTCAAAGATTAATTAACATTCTGAGAAATGCAATTGCTAAATCAATTGAGTACATAAAAGAATATCTAAATATCTGGAAGGGCCAGAATGTTGCTCTTAGTAAACTAAAAGCTAAAACTGGTTATACAGAACTATCTAGAGAAGATTTAAATTCTTTAATCAATGCTACAGATGATTTAAGTAAAAAACAACTTGATGAGTATCCGGAGTTTAGGAGAAAAATGAATGAGTTGGAAAGACAGATCAACCGTACTATGGATGATGTAGAACTTATTGAAGAAGTAAAAGCTCAAGAGTCAAATAGATTACTTGAACTTGAAGGTGCAATACAAAAATATCAAGACCAAATTAGATACTTATATGATCTACTTGATCCTGTTGCACAGGAGATTGTAGAGAATAAAGTATCAAATGATGGATATACTTCACCTAAACCAGATACAATTAGAGTAGAGGGTGAAGTTGCTGATGTAGTTACAGATGACGAGAAGGTTACTATCTTATCACAGTTCTCCATTGCAGATATTGCAGACTTAGAAAATGCATTAACAAGTGAAATGGTTGGTGGAAGAAAACTTACACCACAAGAAGAGAAGCTTCAAGGAGTAAGATCTATTATTAAAGAGGTACTTAAAAATGCTGAGTTCATCAAACTATCTAGTGATGGTAAAAATTATATTAATACCAAGACTGGAAAAACTTATGACAGAGTAACAAGTTATACTAAGGAAGATGATATCAAAGATCAGATTATGCCTAATGAATCTATTGCAGATTACACCAAGAGACTTGGTACATTAGGATACTCAGAAAAAGACATTAACAGTAAACTAAGACTTGCTTCTTCTCAAATTATTGGAACTAAAATAGATGGTCTTATTAGAGACTTCTTCTCAGGTAGTTATAAATCTGCTGCAAACTATGACTTTGCTCCAACAGAAGAAGTTGAGAAGCTTGTTAAAAAACTCCAAGGAATTAAAGAAGCCTTGGATAATAGAAAAGAAGTTGTACTTGCTAATAATATAGTATTGTACAATGATGAAATTGGTGTTGCAGGTACAGTGGATTTATTAACTTTTGATGTTAATGGAGATGTAAGAATCTATGACATAAAAACTATGTTGGGCAACAACTTTAGTACTACATATTCTGGTGACAATGTTGTTAAGTATGAATCCAAAAAATTTGGTAAGTCTAAGAGACAACAACATACAGAACAACTATCACTTTATAGAATTTTACTAAACAATACACATGGTCTTAAAGCTAGAACAATTGGTGTTATGCCAATTGCACTAGAATACAAACCTGGTGACATGGCCTCTTCAAGTGTAGACCTTCTTGATGGATTAATGCTTACACCAATGGATGCTGTTAAAGATGCTGTATTAGTTGAAAAGTCTACTACACAACAAAATGTACAGGCTGCTCAACCTTCAGGTACTCAGATAAATGTTGGTAGGAAAATGAATGATGAGCTAAGAAATCAATTAAATTTAATGGGTTATTCTAATACTGTTATTGATTTACTGCCAAAATCTGAAATTGAAAAAATTGTAAAAGGAGCTATAACAAAAGAAGCTTATGCTAGCAGAATTATGACTAGTGGTTTATTTAATGAATCAGGTAAAATATTTGCAAAAGTAGGTGACCCAGTAGTCATTTCAGCTATAAAAGAAGATGGTGTTGTCATACAAAAAGTTAATGCAGATGGTTCTATTTTTATTACCTTTGATCAACTAGCAAACATAACTACTATGAAGAATTCACCAAGCCAATCAGTCAAAGAAAAAGTAGAAGTTACTCCTGAAGTAACATCAATTATTCAAGACAGTTCAGATCTTGTAAAAGAAGTATTAGACAAAGAGATAAACAATTTGGATGATATGGTTAAAGATAAGGATATAGATGATCTAAAAAATAGTTTATTCAATACTAAAATTTGTTAATCAAATGGCAATTACTTGTACACTAAGTCGTGAGAATATCTTAGCACTAGCCGGTGTTATATATAAAGAAATGTCTTCAACTCCAAAAGGCCAAACCTTTAATGTTGAGGGACTTATGAATGAACTATACAAAGGAATTTCTAATGCTCAAGGTAGAGATGTCGCATTACAGTATATGCAACAAGCTCCATATACAATAAGACTAATTGAAGCTAAGCTTGAAGATATTGAAATTAGCATGAGCTTAGAGAGTTTAAAAAAGCTATCTGTTTCATTTAGAAACATAGACTCAGGTATCCAAGCTGTTGATGATTTTTTTTCAAGAGGTGAGTTAAACTCTGAAGACTTAAATACAAAGAGCAATTCCATTACAAATACTCCGGAAGGAACTGATGTAGAAGTAGAAGAAGAAGAAAGACCAAAAGTAGTTGGTGATAAGAGACTACGTGCAAGAAACCCATTCTCCTCAACATTTGAAGAATTCCTTACATTAGACCCTAATACAAAAACAGAAGATACAGTAGAAATTGTTGACAAAGAAAAGTTAAGAATTTACAATACTATTGCTCAAATATATAAGCTTACAAGTGACTTTGATACCCTTGGTAACCCAGTATACCAAGGAGTAGAAATCATGCTTACAACACTTCCTATTACTAGATTAACAGCAGAACAAAGAACATCCGGTATCAATGCATTGCTTGGTAGAATGGGTGGTATTAAAAGTGCAGGTACAGGTTTAAATAATGTTACTCCTGCTAATCAAATCTTTGCTCTTATTGTTTCAGATAAAAATGGTATTCCAATTTTATTTGATGACAGAGGTAATATTACTACTAAAGATAAGGGTGGTAAGATTGTCTACCAAATGCTTAGAGATGTAAGATTAGAAAACGGAAGATATAGAGTTACTGATATCTATGGTATTGAAGACAAAATTCTAGGAGCAGCTGAAGAAGCTAATGCACGTAGAGCAGAATTGGGATACAAAAGCAACAAAGAGTTTGCAGAAGCTACCGGTAAATCTTTTAATGAGTATGTTAAAGAAGTAGATGCTGAACAACAAGAACAGTTCAAAGCTTTATACAACTTTAGACAAGAATTAATTAAAGGTTCTAATGCTCAACTTCCAATTGTTGGAGCAAGTCAAGGTGTATCCAATCAAAGAGTTAAGTCAAATATTAAACTAAATCAAGTATCTGGGTTCTACCCAGAACTTGCTGAAAGAATTATTGCTGACATACAAACACTAGATACTGACTATAGGGGATTTGAAGCAGGAGAAACAATTACTGAGATAAACGGTGAAGTCTTCCAAATAGATAGAGCTGACATAACAGATGATCTTGCTAGAAAAATTGCTGCTGTATTAACATCTAATTTACCAGCACAAACTAAATATGATTTCTACACACAATTTTATGCTAAGGAAATTGTAGACATTCCAAATAAGACAAGAAGACATATTGTATACTTTGATAATGGGAAACTATTATTTGAGTACTATGAGTTTACAAAACAAGAGGTAGAGGCAAGAGATATTAAAAACAATCCTCCTCTAAAAATTAGCTTAGATCAACCTACTGCTAGTAATGATATCTATGATGTATTAATGACAGGTAAATCATCAAAAGCAGGAAGAAGATTTGCTGCCAAATTTGATTACATTCAGGATCTACTAACTAAAGGAACATATTCTGATTATGTTAATGGTGAGTTTGTTGAGAAGAACTACAGAGAACTTCTTCTTAGTACAAATGCTGAAATAAAGCTATCGGCTAAAGGTGGTCTTCCATTGTTTAACTCTTACATTAAGTTTGCTCTTCCAACTGAATTTTCTAAGGAAGTAGAAGCAGCAAAAGAACAGACAAAAAGAGATGAAAGAGATGACAGATCTGAAGTTAGAAAGTTTAAAGACAGAATGGTTGATGTTGTTAAGAACTCACCAGCAGGTAGTATTACAGCTGAGGTAGTTAAAATAACTGAGTCAAATACAAATGAAGTAATTGCTGCATTAAAAGCAGGAGAAAGTATAAGATCACTATACAGTATTGATGTAAAGATTGCTGGTCAGGAAGGTGTTCACAAAGTATATGGTGTTATAAATAAACCTGCTATAGGTGAAAGACTATATCTTGAGGTAAAAGATGTTGTAGATAATGGTTACTTATTTAAAGATACAGTAAAACTCCTTAATGAAGTAGATGGTAGAATCTATGACATGGGGTCACTTGCTGAAACAGATTATAACGCTAAGGAATCTAAAAGACAACCAATTGTTGTACAGACTGATACTGCAGCACAAGAAGAGGAAGTAGAAATTCTATCTGAGTTTAATCCATTTGAGACCACAATTCCTCAAGATCAGGCACCAATAGAAGATATCATACATACAAATCCGGCAGATACAGCACAACCTACGGACAACACTGATTTAATGGATACTATCAAGAGATTTAAACTTGATAGAAACACTAAACTACCAAAAGGAATTACTCCTCAAATGGTAGAAAGAGCTACTAAGTGGATGGATAACCATCCTATTATGGAGTATATTGATGTAAAACAGGTAATGAATCTTGTAAACTCTAATGTTTATGGACAATTTGTACTAGCAGGATCTACTATTTTATCTGATATGAACATTCAATTAAAAGAAGGTGCTATTGCTGCTATACTAATTAACAAAGCAACAGGCGGATCTATGGTTGATGCATATCATGAAGCATGGCACGTGTTCTCTCAACTATATCTGACAAAAGAACAAAAGAATAATTTATATAAAGAAGTAAGAAAACTAAAACCAGAATATGCAAATCTCTCTTTCTTAGAAATTGAAGAGATACTTGCGGAAGATTTTAGATCTTATGCATTAAACCCTAAAGCAACTAAAGGATCACCAGTTAGAAATACTCTATTCAGACGTATTCTAAACTTCTTAAAAAAATTGTTTGGAGTTAAGATGACTTCAGCATCTGATTTGATTAGAGGAGAAGAACTAGCTACAGAGGGTGTAGCTGGTGAAATGTTTTACAATCTATACTTTGCAAAATACAACCCTAAGTTACTTAACAACTATACACCTTTAATTACTAATGTTCAGTTTGATATTCTTAACCGTGGTATTATCCGGGAAGACAATAAAAATGAAGATGCTCTAAATGAATTTGACGCAGCTGTTGTAGTTGAGTCTCTAGACTCTATTGCATCTGAACTTATTGATGAAACAAACAAGTACTATATGCAAGGTGGTAATGATAATAAAGCTGCTGCTATTAGTATCCTTACTAATCCTGAAAACATGAAAGAGTTCTTGGGCTATGCTAAGAGAAAGTTTGAAAAGGATCTTATAGACACTAAAGAAAAAATTACTGTAAAACCAAAAGTATCATTTAATACCTATGAAACATTAGGTGACCTTGAGAAAAGCGCTGTTGCTATTATTAGAACAAGTAACGGTGGTGATAAATACTTCTTCCTAAGAACCCAGGTTGATGATTTTGACAAGCTCAATCTCAACACAGAACGTGGGGAAAGAATTAAAGGTGAGATATACCAAGGTGTAATTGATGTCATTGGTGATTATTTTGACCACAAAACAATTAAAACTAATAACAAAGAGGCAGCTACAATTATTGTTGTAAATAGTCTTGAAGAAGCTAAAGCACAGTATGATGCATATCTAAAAGATAAACAATCAACAGTTACATCAATTGAACAATTCCCTGATAATGCAATTGAAGACCAAGAACTAAGCTATGAAGATTCATTGTTGCTTGACAACCTAAGAATATTACGTGCAACATTGGATAACTGGAATAACACAGTTAAATACTATACAAATAAATCTGCTTTTGAAATTGTAACTAAAAAAGTTAAACTTTCTGAAACAGATCCTGAAGAAGAAGCTATTATAGATCCTACTAATAGTGAAAAATATAGCAAGGCACTTGGAGAAATGACACTTCAACAACTTGCAGATAAAGAAGTAATCTACTTGCTTAAGAGCTTATTTGCTGTAACAAGAGAAGGTGATAAAATTACCTATCAATATAACAAATTAGGATATAAAAAGTTAGCTAGTTTTAAGAAAGTTTGGAATGCTATTGTACGTGCTACTAATAGTATAAAAGATCCAGTAGAAATGTATCAAAGAATACTTGATGTAGTTGATACATATCCTGAGTTAAAACAACTTGTAGAAAACAAGTTACCAAATCCTAATGCAAAAGTTCAAAGTAGTGTAGCATTTGACATTACAACTTCTTTCTGGTCAGTATTTAGTTTGCCAAAAGTTTCCTATATACAGTTAAATGTATTTGAGGATACTCCAGGAGAGTTTAATATGGAAGTAAGTAATGCTTCTACTGATATCTCTAATACAGTAAGAAAGTTTACTAATAAATTTGCCGCTAAATTAGAGGGCCCTTTTATTACAAGAGATGATAACAACATTACAAATCTTAATCTTCAAGCAGTAGTTGAAGGCTTCTCCGATAAATCAGGAAATTTAAAAGCTGAAAAAGAATTTGACTTCTTAGCCTCTATTGGATTTGCATTTGATGACATTGCTGCTATTAAAGCTGAACTTAATAGTCCATCTAATAGAAGAGAATATGGTGTTGAGTTTATATTTAAAACTGTAAGAGACTTAGCTGATGCTGAAAGAGCAGGTGCATTAACTTTACCTGCAAGAAAAGTATTAAATGATTTTAAAAAATCTCCTATTGATGTACTAAGAAAAGGTATTGAACCTAATGTGATTGGTGTAAGAAACAGTAATCTATTGAAAAAAGGATCTACACAAAGTACACAAGTTGATAGAATCATTTCCCTACAAAATAAAATGGGATCATCTACATCTAACTTCTCTGTACAAAACCCAGAAAAGAATAGAGTAAATGAACACATTAATGACAATACACTAACAGTAATTGCTGATGGTATTAATACCTCTGCAAAGAAGACTGATATGTACAAGTTTGGTAAAGTTACTAGACACCTGGATCCTGCAATGAATCCATTTGCTGAATCTTCTATTGCTCTTAAAACACTATTTGACAGTGATTCAAAAAAGAGACAAGGTTATTCTATCTCTGTAGAACAAATTGGAGGAACTCAAGTATTTAAAAGAGACTTTAATCTTGCAGATGAAATCATTAATGAAAGTATTTTTGGTTCTAACACTACTTCATTAGACCAGAGAGGTAAAATGTTACAGGAGTTTCATACCTTCTTGAAATCAGGTAGAGTTGAGCTAATGAGACCAGGTTCAAAAAACTCTTCATTCTCATGGAGAGTAGATGGTGGATTTATATCTATGGGTAAAAAGAAAGACTCACATCTATATTTAGATATTGATACTTTCCTACCTAATACTGTTTCAGAAAATGATGCAATTAATTCTGTATTCCTACCATACCTTGCTTCAGAAGTAAAGAGAATTAACATCTATAAAACTAATCCTGAAGCTAAAAACTATATTGGTTATAATACTAAATCTGTTGATGGAAAAGCTGCAGGTGAATTGTTCAATTACTTTGATGGTATTCTAAACAGTAAAACTAAAGAACTTATTCTCTCAAAAGTTACTGATCCTTCTGTAAGTTTATTAGATTATTTAAAAACTGATACAGCACTACAGGATGTAATTAGAGCAGAGATCAAAGCATACTTTACTAATAAGACAAATGAGCTGTACAGATATCTTCAAAAAGGTAAATTCATTGATGGTAAATTAATGAACAGACTAAACATTGAGGGACTATCTACTGAACAAAAAGAAAAAATATTATTGAGAGCATTTATGTATAACTATTGGATACATAATATGGAGACTTCAATTTTATTTATTGGAGACATTGCTCAATATAAACACTCTAAACAAGAACTCCATAAAAGAATTTCTGGACTTATTTCAAATGGTCCAAGAATTAGGACTGATGCAGCTGCACAAAGATTTATTAATGATGTGTTCAACCATGAGAATACTTATGCATATAGCCTAGGGGCTGAATATGATAAGTTTTCATATAAGGGTTATGTGAATACAGCAATCATGCAAGAGGTAACTAGAGATAGTGTATACCTTGATGCAATTCGTAAAGGACTTACTGCTGACTATGAAAGAAGATATAAGTTTAGAAATATTCCAAATAAGGAACAACTTATTAAAGATAGAGTAGAGAAAGAAGTTGCTAAATATACTAAAGAAGAAATTAAAGAAGCTGATGGACAAGGTTATATAACACTTGATGCATACAGAACTCTTAAAAAATTACAAAAGAAATGGTCACAAGACCAGGAAAATCTTTATCAAAAGATTGTTAATAAGGAAGATGTAAGTGCAACAGATATTATTGAAATGTTCCCTGTATACAAACTACAGAACTTTGGTTTTGCAGAAGCTTCTTCAGGAAATACAGTACAAAATACTGTGCTCCCTGTTACAATCATGCATAAGTTTGCCTTGTTACCTCTTATTCCGAGTATGATAAAGGGAACTGAGCTTGAGAACTTACACCTTCAAATGTTAAAATCTAATATTCAGTATGCAACATTTGATTCTGGATCTAAGGTAGGAGCAATTACTTCTGATGGAAAGAGCGACAATATTTTTGCTGATAAAGATCAAAAAGAACTTAAGAAAGATATTAAGTTTACTCCTAATATAATTAACGCAGCCTTCCTTAAAGAAGCAGCATCTGTCAATAGTAAATATAAAGGAGAAACTATCTTCTCTACTCAGTTAAGAAAACTAATCTTAAATGGTTTATATGAGAATGGTAAGTTAATTAATGAAGCCAATGCTCCTATTGTAAATAGATATGAGAACAGTGTTAAATTCTATACTGAGTTACTTAAGTATGAGCTACTAGATCAAATTGAATACAAGAAAGATGGTAAAACTTTAATTGGTAAACCTGATAAGTTCTTGGAACTAATTCAACAAAATCTTGAAAGAAAGGATTATCCATCACATTTAATCCGCAGCCTACAAACTAATAAGGATGGTACCCTAAAATATGATCTTTCATATACTATTGATCCAGCATCAATTGAAAAAACAATTTTATCTATTGTAGAAAAGAAATTTGTTAGACAGTATGTAAAGGGAGAACCACTAGTACAAGTATCTAGTGCATTAACAAATGGTCTTATTACCGGAGGTAGAAAGTTTGAAAAACCTACAGAAGAAGAAAAGAAAAAGTACCTTGGATCAAATACTTTACCGTTTTACAACATAGGTGAAGATGGTAAAACACTACCAATGAAAGTTGCTATTGCACTTCAAGGAGACTTTAATAACTTACTAAATCTTAAGCATACAGATGGTCAACCAATTAAAACAATTGAGAGACTAAATGAAATGATCAAAGATGATAAATGGTTAGATACTGCAGACAACAAAAAAGCAATTACATTAGTGGCTGTTAGAATTCCAGTACAGGGGTTAAACTCTATGGAGATGATGGAGGTCTATGAATTCCTTGATCCAAGTGCAGGTAACCTAATTATTCTACCTACTGAGATTGTTGCAAAATCAGGAGGTGACTATGACGTTGATAAATTAACTACATTCTATCCTAACATAGATGCTAATGGTAACTATGTAAAATCTAGTATAGAGAATGCAGACTTCTTTGAGAAAGCAGACTCTGCTAAAAATAAGAAACAGTTAATTAAACTACAAAAACAAACAGCTCAGAACAACTTCATTGAAGATATTAAATCAATTCTTGAGCTACCAGAGAACTATGCTAACCTTGTTAGACCAAATGATACATACATATTACAAGATCTTGCTACTGAATTGGAAGACAAAGTAAGTAGTTATGATAAGTATCTAAAGCTTAATGATGAAGGTTACAACAAGGATAAGGACGGCAAAACAATGATTAGTCCTACTACTACTCTTGAGCCACTATACAACATTGGTAAACATGAGGCCAACTTAATTGGTAAAATGGTATTAGGTATTGCAGCTAGTGAGAATGCATTAAGTCCACTATTTGATGCTGCAGGAGGAAAAATGCCTAAAACATATAAGTCTACCAAATACCAAGATGGTAGATACATCATTCCAAAAGATGCTTCAGATTATAACATGAGATTGTTACTTAATCATAATGAAGTAGATGGTCAAATATCATTGTCAAGTATCAACTCTGTTGATGGTATTGACAAGATTGTAGATGTGTTCTCACAGGGAATGAATGGTTGGTTAGATATTGAAAAAGATGAGTGGATATTCTACATCCAGGGAAACCTTGAAATTGCTCCTACATTCCTATATCTAATTAAAGCTGGTGTACCTGTAAGAGATGCAGTTATGTTTGTATCTCAACCAATGATCAGAGAATATGCTGAACAACAAAGACTTGTTGGTAGTAGTTATGGTGAACTTCTAGGTGTTGCTCCACAGCAAGCACAGTTTAAACAATATCAAGCTGCTAAAAACATTGCGGACAAGTACACTCAAAGATACATGAAAGCTATCATGGATCAAATCAGACCTGACCAAGAGTTTACAGTACAGTACAGATACTATGATCAAGTACAAAAGAAACAACTAAGCGGTGTTGTTGGTACTAACATGACTAAAAGAGCACTTGCTCTTGCAATTCAAAGAGGTGATATCCGTATGGAGCAAGTTAGTAGAATATTTGCACCTAGAGGTAACAGAACAATTGAGTACTATATTAGACCTGATGTAACTAATTCAGGTAACTATGATGCTGCTGTGTTTGCTTCAAGTAAAGCTAATCTTACTGACGGTAAGTTTAATGAGAAGGAAATGGTAAGCATTATTAACTCTAAAGGTACAATTGAAGAGTTAAGTAACAATGATGTGATTGCTGAAATGGCAATGTTCCTACACTTTACTGAAATCCAAAAACAGTTAAAAGGTATATCAGCTCTTAAGAGAAAGGCTAAACCAGAAAAAACTTTTAGAAACTTCCAGGAAATCTACTTAAGAGATGTTGACATTGATGAACTTGACAATAATAGCCAAGTAGACCAAGAGTTTAAAGAAAAACTATTCAAGGAGAGTATTGTAAGTTCTCTATTTGATAAGGACATCATTATGAACATTGCTGCTCCAATGTTAGATTTGAGAAACAATGATATCAACAATGAAGCTATCAAAAGATTTATTAGAGAAAGATCTTCAGACATTATTGCAAACTTTGGTGAAGGTACAGATGGTGTAATTAGATTTGTAGAGAAGTATAAGAATGCTATTTCTAACTTTATTGTACAGAACTACTTGACAAACTTTATTGATGCTAATGGTAGTATTGTAAATGTACCTGAGAAATTCAGAAGCATGGATGTTAAGCTTTCTAAAGACTTAAACTTAGATGCTAAGATTGATGGAAAAACAATTACTATTAACTTAGACAACATCCGCAATGACTATAAAGAAAAAGCTTATCTAACAGATTCAGATAAAGCTTACGCATACAATAAAAGAGATGGTTTAAAAGCATTTAATCCACTTGAAGATCCATTCCCTACAGAATCATCTTACATTAAGTATGTACTTGAGAGAACATATCTACAAGAGAAAGGTTTTAAAGGTCTTGAGTTAAATCAGATTGCTCTTATTAATAACTTTAATACTAAAGCTATTATGGAGAACTCTGAATACTCTTATACTAAACAAGTACTTGATCTTATTGATAGTCTTCCTGAAAGAGTAAAAGCAGATTACCCTATCCTAGATCAAATTGCTTCTTATATGTCTACAAGAAGAGTTGGTTCTAATTTAGTAACTAACTATGTACTTACATTAAATGACAGAGATGTATTAGATGGAGTTACAAAAGATCAGTATGCAGCAAATATTAGGGCTCTTGGTAATCCTAGAATTGAAAAAGTTAGAGATGCAGATTTAAATTTAAAGATCAGTAGACTGTTTAACTACCTCCCACTAATGACAATATACCAACATGGTATTGGAACTACTCCATTTGGATTTGATCAAACACTTCCTCAGAATATGATCCAATCTGCAATGGTAAATGCATCTAACTTGTTCAAAATAAACTACTGGAACAAAGGTACACTAGATCTAGTATTTAATAAACTAACGGCAAACAACTTACTATTTAAGAATTATGTAGCCACTTCTGCAGAATTTAATAACCCAGAACTTTCTAAAACAGAAACAATTGAGCTAATTAATCCTGAAGAAATAGATCTTATTAAATCAAAAGATAATACAAAACCTTCAGATGAAAAGCCTAGTAAAGACAGTGATTCATTGTTTGGACTAGATACATCAAGTCAAGAGAATATAGAGTTCCACATTAATACAATCAATGTAGTATCTAATTTCTTAGATGCTGTGGGTGTTGAACAAAGACTAGTTCCCCAATTCTTACAAGCAGATGGAACTGTAGTTGAGTCAGCTTTAGCAGCTGCTAACTTTGTCAATGGTACAGTAGATGTAATTGAAGATGTAGAGAAAAGACCGGGTGCATGGAATAAACTTCCTGAAGAAGCTGCTCACTTCTGGTACAGACTATTAAAAACAGATAGTCCATTAAAGAAAGCTCTTTGGGATGCTCATGAAGTAGCTCTAAAAAATTATGCACTGTATAAGACAAAATATGGTGATCTAGTTTCTAGTCCAGAAGATCTAACTGAAGAGTCAATTGGCCAACTTATTGCAGAAGCAATTAAGAGAATTGAAACAAAAAAAGGTGCTCCTAGAGACTACTCATTCTTTGAGAAGTTTATTAAGTGGATAAATGGAATACTTGCTAAGTTTAAAAAACTATTTGACAATCAAGATCCATTTGAAATTGCTGCAATTAAAATTCTTTCTTCTGACACATCAGATTTGATGACATGGCAAGAATACAATGCACTAAACAACATAGTATACCCGGATACTGCAATTACTGCTGATTCTGTTCCTGCTGTAGACTACTCATATTTTGGCAATGACTTTTCAGTAATTGAAGATGAGGAGGGTAACTTATTATATGGTGCTGCAAATTCCCCATACTTTAATACCATTGAAGAATTAGATGAATGGGTGGAAGCAAATACAGATTATGTTTCTAGAATTAATGAAATAAGAGAATCAGAAAAATTCTTTGATAACTTATTAAACAAGAAATATAAAAAGAAGACTAAGTACCTTAATAAAACACTGGACAAATATTACACAATTAACAAAACAAGTAATATTGAACTACCAGCAGCTGACTACTTAAGTGCAGCACAAAAAAACATAGAGGTTAACAAAGTTCTTACTCCAGAAGAGAAAAAAGTTCTTCAAGAAACTAATAACTATCAAAACATTACACCTACTCTTAGAATTATCCCTGAGATACTAAGAAAGTACAAAAAGAATCCTGTGGTTCTTTCTGAAAAAATTAAGTTAGATGGTGCAAAGAAACAAGAGCTAGAAATCATTCAAGCAATTATTGATATGATTAAAGCTGAAAATCCTGCAAAGAAAACTATTACTGGAGAGGAGTTATCTAATGAAATTCATACATATTTAGAAACAAACTACCTACTAGGATTTGCAAATGAAAAGGCACACTTACAGTATTTAGTTCAATCTACTTTTTCACATAGTGTTTCTGATACTAAACACAATAAAATCTCAATTAGATTTAATGATAGATACTATGCAGGAGGACACTTTAGTAAAAATCCTTCAGCATGGGGAAATCTAACTTACTTTGACAGTAACAACACTGGAAAAAAAGATGCAGTTTTAGTACATGAAATCCAAAATGATAACATTGAAAAAATTAGATCAGCTGTATCCGGCAACAACACTATAGACACAAACCTAGAAGGTTACCTAGAAAGTCTTGAAAGACTAAAAAAACAAAAAGAAGGAGACATTAGGAATAACAATACTAGAATATACTATGGTTTTGATAGTGCTCCTTTAAAAATGGGTAGTGTAGCAGAGTATGTTATTGATAACCGTTTATCAAATAATCAAACAAGCTATGAACAGTTTAAAAGCCGCTATACAGAATTAGTAAACATTAGTAGATCTGAACAGGGTATAAATAAAGATATCTCAAGTACTAATCAAAGAATTGATAACTTATATACAGAAAAGCGTATACTACAAAGCTTATTAAAGAATAATAATCTAGAAGATATTCTTGGTCCTGAACTGACTGCTGAAATAAAACAAAAGCTTTCTGAAGATTTAAGCACGCAAGAAGAGTTTACAAACAGTGGTGTTGCTTACAAAGCAGAAACAAGAATTAATGAGTTTATTGAAGAAAAATATGGAGATAATCACGGAAGATTGCGCCTTACACCTGCATATAAACCCAGAACAAATAGAACTGAACTGAATAATTCAATAAAATACTTGTTTATTAACTCAGTTAATAAATCTATTGAAAGAATTTACAAACAAATTGAGGGTAATAAAAGAACTATTCTTACAGATTATAAACAACTAAAAACATTAAAATATAATACTGAACTATCTAGGATTACTAAAAGTCAATTTACCACTCTAGTAGACAATATTAACTACAATAGAGATCTACTTGAAAGTAGTACAAGGGAAAGAGGACAAAAGAAAGTTGATGAAGAAATTAAAAATGCACAAAATAACAGAGAAGAATTACTTCAAGATTTAATGTCCGAGTATGAAAACAGAGTAAGTGAAGCAAATGAAATAACTGAAAAGAATAGAGAGCACTATAACAAGAACATTGCAAAAACTAAAAAGATTCTTGATACTGAAATGGGTTACTTTACTCCTTTAGTTAACTATATGATTCAAAAGCACATTAGAGAATTTGGTAAAGATGTACCAATGTACTTTAGTGGTTATGAGATTACTAAGAAAACTCAAGGGAACAACAGGACTGCATTAATATATGCTGGAAAAGATGAAGTAGCTTACACAAAAGAAGAAGCAGATTTAATTAAGTATAGAACTGCATTAGAATTAGGGCTTATAATAGAGCCGTTAGTTACTACACCTAACTTTGATTCTATAACTACTGATTTTGGTGCATATGAACCAACTGAAGGTGAAATAAGAGATGCAATAAAAAGGCTTTCAGAATATAAGAGAGCAAGTGAAAGCAATCTTAACTACGCAATCCAAAAACAAATGGCGTTATCAAATAGTAGACCAATTGAAACGGGTGCTCTATATAATATGATGACTCAAGTACCAGGAATCAAACTTGTTTGGCAAAGTAGTATTCCTGGTATAGTAGGCAATCCTGGTGGATATGTAATAGACTTATCAAACTATAACTTAGAGCATCCAGTACTATACGGACTAGACCAAAAAGCAACAACTGAAAGACAAGAAGAAGTATATCCTACATTACAAATGCTACCATCTAATGTGGAAAAAATACTCAATGGAACTAAAGTCATTACAAATCGTGCTACTGAGATTGCTCCTGGTAAATACAAGTTACCAAACGGTACTATCGTAAACTTAAAGTACTTAGGCCAAGCACAAGTAACAGGTAATACTGTCAGAATTAGAAACTCCGATACAGGGTTGAATGTAACAAGAACACTAGATGCATTTGCTAAAGCTGAAGGATTCAAGAATGCTGCGGACTTTAAACAAAACAATAGGTTCTCTAAGAACTTTATCAACGGTTCACAGCCTCGTTTTATATATCAAATAGGCCCAGCAACAGCAGAAGATATTACAGTACAAACACTGGGTGAAATATCAGCAGAAGCTAATCCTGAGATAGATGAATTTAAAACTTATCTAGAAGAGAATAACAATGAGTTGCCAAAAGAGTTTAACTCAAGTGAAGGAAGAAAATACATTCTAAATGAAAACAATCTCTATGATCTTGTAGATGATCAGAACAAAATGGTGTATCTTAGAAACATGGATCTGACAACTGGTAAAGTTATGAATGTTCCAACAATTACTACTAAGGTATCTGAGCAAAGTAAGAAAACTACTCTGTCAGAGATCAAAGAAATGATTAACACAATCAATCTAGACATGCTAATGGCTGAGGATGGTTATGACATTTACAGCATTATGAATGATATTGAGAATGTAACAACCCAAGAAGAGTTAACTAGAATTGAGAACAAAATACGTGAGTACATATGTCGTTAAAGAAATGCATTAACAAGTCAAGTAAAGAGTGGAAGGATCTACTACAACTAGTAAATGGTAATGAACAACTAGCTGAGGATAAGTGGTGGAATGAAACTGGGTATGGAGAAAATGAAGACCTTGTCTACTATGAAGAAGTACCTGAGGATGAAACTGTCACCCCTGCAGAAAAAGCTAGCACTCCTCTAGAAAGATTAGTTGAAGATATCATCATTAACTTAGAGACTAAACTTGATATTCTAGAAAGAAAGAAAGTAGTTAACCAGACAAGAACCAAATATGAAATTGGTAGGTTAATAGAACAAATTAATGCTGCTAAAGGTGTTAAGTCTATCATGTTATTTGTGGATGACGTATATGATAAATCTGTAAAAGCTGAAAAACAGTTTAAAGAGTTTTTATCTAGTGTTAAAGGTCAAACAGATAGAAAGGCGGTAATTGACAAAATTATTGAGTTCTATGACTTTGCTAACAGATATGACTTACTTGATGAGATATCTAAGCAAGATGTATTTGAACACTTTACTAGCAACAAATCTCCTGAAGAACAATTAGCTGAAGGAGAAATGACACCTCAACAAAAGTTGACATATTCAATTACTGTAAAGAACATGATTAAGCAACAAGTCTCTCAATATGGTATTCCATTGATGGCAGACTTCCTCATGGATGCTCAAGTATTTGATGAAGAAAAGAACCAGGCATCTATTGATAGTATCAAAAAGAATATTGAAGATGTAAAAGCTAATACTTCTATTACTGATAAGAAAAAAGAAAAAGAACTTGCTAGACTTAATGAAAGGCTAAGTGCTTACCAGAGATTCAATGTCACTAGAGACCAAATGATTCAAAATCTTAGAGAGGTAAGTAAAGACACAACTGCTTTTGATTACTTTACTGCATCAATGATTAGTTCACCTGATTCTGTCTTGGCTTTAATTGGTTTAAATGTAAAGAACCAACTTGAAGGAGCAAGAATTAAAAACTTGCAACTAGAACAAGAAGCTTCAAAAGTATTTGAAGAGTATGCAGCATCAACTAATGCAAGTAGAGACAATCCTGCAGAGTTCAATAGAGGACTGTATGAAACTATCCGTATTCCTAAGAGAGGTAGAAACAACAAGATCATAAGAAAGGACAATAAGATTGTATATGAAGATAGAGTATCATATGTACAAAAGTACAGTATGAGTAACTTCTTTATTGCAAGAGCTAAGATGCCGGCTAAAATTGAGTTATCAGATAATCCTACTAGATACGAACAAGAAGCTTATGAGAACAGACAGGCTGAAAGAAGAAAGTGGTTTAAAGAAAATACTCAACCCAAACCAGCTTCTGAGATACAGCAGATAATGAATGCTAAACAAAGAGAGCTTCAAGCAGGTATTATTACACAAAATGAATACAACAAATGGTTACAAACAGTAGAGTATACTGATGCATCTACTCAAAGAACTTTTTACATGGGTGAACTAACTGAACCTAGTGATAAGTATCTTAATCCAGCATGGCTTGAATTATATAATGCAGACGGTACACCAAAGAATGCCAAAGGTAAATACCATAAATGGTTAACTGATACTTATTTAAGTCAACAAGAAGGTCTACCTGAGGGACAGAAACCAGGATTACTATTACCATCAGTTGAAAAATCCAATGGTGAAAGAATGATGGAAAATGCTGGTAGAGCAATTAAGACCAGAATCCAAGAAATGGGTAAAATCAAATCTTATGATACAAGGTATGGTGCTCCAGCAATTGCGGGAACTAGTGCTAAGTACATTCCTGTTTACTATACTCAGAGTATGAAACCTGAAGATGTAAGTTTAAATCTTATGGGATCTACAATGATGTTTGGTGGAATGGCTAATAACTTTAAAGCTCTAAATGACATTTATTCAGAGATCATGTTACTACAAAAGATAGTAGGAGAACGTGTAGTAGCTGAAACAAATGCTAAAGGAGAAGCTCTTATGAATCCTATTGCAAGTAAACTTGGTTTAGAAAGATTCATGCATAAGAACGGTGAAACATTTTCTGCTAAAAGACTCAATGACTTTATTGACATGGTTGTCCATGGTGAAATGGAAGCAAGAGAAGAAATCCTAGGATTATCTGCAAGTAAGTTAACTAACTCACTTATGGGCTACTCAGCAATTACATCAATTGCTGCTGACCTAATTAAAGGTGTGTCAAATAATTTACAAGGTAACATCCAAGTATTAATTGAGGCTGCATCTTCAGAGTTCTTTAGCATTAAAGACTTTATGAAGGGTAAATCTTACTATATGAAGTCTGTACCTGGATTCATTTCTGACTTTGGTAAGTTTACATCTGAAAGTTTGGGCGGAAAACTATATGACCAATATGATCCTATACAAGGAAACTTTATGGATCAATATGGTAGAATGGTAACAGGCAGTGTTGCTAACAAATTATTCAGAGTTGATACTCTATTCTGGAACCAAAACTTTGGTGAACATGAAATTCAAGTATCTACTTTATTTGCACTACTAAATGCTACTAATGTAAAAGATTCTGAAAGTGGTGAGGAAATATCTTTACTTGATGCATATGAAAAATATGGAGTAGAGGATATTTATGCTAAAACAGACTTTACTGATAAAAAAAGAATTAACATTCAAAACAGATTACATGCACTAAACAAAAGACTTCATGGTATCTATAATGATATTGACAAATCTGTTGCTCAAAAATATTCTCTGGGCCGTTTAGGCTTTATGTATAGAAAGTACTTGATCCCTGCTTATACAAGAAGGTTTAAGAAACTTGGTTATGATCAAGAGTTAGGTGCAGAAACTGAAGGCTACTACAGAACGTTCTGGGATCTTTACTTAAAAAACCTAGTTACATTTCAAACCAGTCTTATTAAAAAATGGGGTGACATGACTCCATTTGAAAAAGCACAGGTTAAAAGAACATTAGCTGAAGCTTCAATTCTACTATCACTTGTTGGTCTTGTTATAGCATTAACTGCTCTAGCAGGAGATGATGATGATGATGAACTTAAGAAAAGCTGGGGCTATAACTTCATGTTATACCAAGCAACAAGAATGCGAAGTGAAACTGCACAGTATGTACCTATTCTTGGTATTAGAGATATCTACCGGGTTATGAAGTCACCATCTGCAGCTACCACATCTATTGATAGAATGATCAAGTTTACTGACCAATTCCTTATTCAATCTTGGGATCCTGAAAAAGCATCATATCAGAGAAAAACTGGTATATGGGATAAAGGAGACAACAAGTCTTGGGCATTCTTTTTAAGACTAATGGGATTGAGTGGATATACATTACACCCTGAAGAAGCTCTAAAAGGCTTTGAAGCATCCCTAGCAAAATAAAAAAAGGGGGAAAGTCCTAAAACTCTCCCCCCTCATTTTTAAAGAACTCTGCTACTTCAGCGTAGTCCTTGAATTCAATATTATAAAACTTCTTGTCTTCAAAGTTATACCTAGTAGCCTTTAAACTATTAAGGGTTCTTTGAAACTCACATAGTTTACATACTATGCATTTTCCTTTGTACCATTTAACTTTGTA
>JAUKPS010087638.1:0-36453 GCA_032273165.1 Chlorellidium tetrabotrys | reverse complement strand
GCAGTTGTGGTATAACCCATTTTGATATTGGCAATAACTGGAGTAGTTAATGTTTTATTAGTTAAGGTATCAGTAGTGGCACGTCCAACTAAAGTATCAGTAGAAGTTGGAAGAGTCAAAGTTCCAGTATTAGTAATAGTAGAAATTACTGGAGATGTTAGAGTTTTATTGGTGAATGTTTCTGAACCTGCTAGAGTAGCAAGAGTACCAGTAGTTGGCAGAGTTACGCTAGTGTTTGCGCTGGTTGTTAAACCTAATGTATGAGCACCAGTGTGGGTAAAGTTACCACCAATAGTAATAGTTTTACCAGAATTATTTACACCAGTACCACCATATTGACCAGCAACTAAAGTTCCTTGCCACACACCAGTTCCAATAGTACCAACAGATGTTAGAGAAGAAGCAGTAACACCAGAACCTAATGTTGTTGCATTTAGAACTGAAGTTGCATTAATATAATATGCTTTGCCAGTTAATAGGTTCATATGCTCAGAAGAAGTCCAAGCATCAGTAGCATCTACCCAATTAAATGTCTTATCAGTAGCACCCTTCAATGTTATACCACCGCCATCAGCAGTAGTATCAGTCGGGCTTGCTACTGAACCAAGTTCAATGTTTTTATCATCAACCGTAATAGTAGTTGAATTGATTGTATTAGTTGTGCCATTAACTGTAAGGTTACCAGTGATAACTGTATTAGCATTATTGATTGTTAGTGTACCAGTCGCAGCACCGATAGAAACTGTAGTTGCTGCACCACCAATATTTAAAGTAGTGGCATTGGTATTAAATACTGCAGCTGTTCCAGTGCTGGTTGTTGATATGGTAGGACTATTAACAGCAAGAGTCCCAGCAAGTGTGAAATTACCAGTACCAGTAAGACTAGCAATGTTTGTTGTTCCACCATACCATTTAAAAAAGTAATTTACATCATTAAGTGGAACGCTATTCCAAATGGTGGCACTATCAATACCAATAGCATAATCAGATGAAGATGCACCAACAGCAGGATACAGAAGTAATTTTGTTCCCACGCTTGAAGAAGTAAACTGTGGTGCAGCAACACCGCTACCTGCCCAGTTAATTCTTTGTACTTGAGTGCCAAGAGTTGTTAGGTTTGAATAAACGACACCAGAGTTTAATGTATTACCTGCGAGACCACCTGCCTGAGCAGTAATAGTTCCGCTACTGTTAGTGATACTAGAACCATCAGCATTTGATGCTGTGGATTGAATAGTGCCATCACCATAATACAGAGATATCCATCCGTAAGATGTATTACCTAATTTGTAAGTATTATTAAGAGAAGGAACTAAACTTGAAGCAAAACTATTGTAGTTATGGATTGTTTCTTCTGTTCCAGCACCAGTACCACCAGTTGCACCAACTTGAGTATATACATTCCATTGACCACCATCATAAAGTAGTGTTACTGAAACACCAGCAATATTAAGCGTTAAATTTTCGTATACTCCAACGATTGGTTCTACACCACCAGAGACGTAAAGATTGTTTGTTTCAAAACTAGCGTCATCTACAATAATGACATAGTTACCAGTTTGAGGAGAAGTGGGAAGGGTAATTGTAAACGAGCCAGCAGCAGTGTTGGCGATATATCCCTGATTGATTTTTGCAGTTGTGTTTGCTATTACCTTGGTATATGCAATACCAAGTGGTTGAACGACGTTTGTGGAGTTTTTAAAATACAGTTTACCGTCAGCATAGTTTAATGCTATTTCACCGTAATCTAAGTCGCTCGTTGCTGGAACTTTAGCAACAGTTGAGGACTTCTTAAGAAGAACCTTATTCGCCATTCTCTAACCTTAAAAAAGGAAACAGGGGAGTAAGAACTCCCCTCACAAAATTATTTAGTACGTACCGCCATCGATGTTAAAACCATCGAGAGTTGAAGTTGCTGCACCAGCACCAGTGATATTTAAACCAACATACATTGTCTTTGCAAGAGCAAGACCACCAGACATAATAACACCAGCAGCAGTAGTGCTAGTTGCATCAGTCGTATTGGAGAATGTAGGTACACCAGAAGCAGTGAAACTTCCAGTAAATGTGCCAGACAATGCACCAGCATTAATAGTTGGTGATGTTAAAGTCTTGTTGGTAAATGTTTCAGTACCAGCCAATGTAGCAAGAGTGCCAGTAGTTGGAAGTGTAACAGAAGTATTAGCAGTAGTTGTTAAACCAAGTGTATGAGCACCAGTATGTGTAAAACTACCACCAAGTGTTATTGTCTTACCAGAGTTGTTTACACCAGTACCACCGTATTGACCAGCAACAACAGTGCCTTGCCAAGTACCAGTACCGATAGTACCAAGAGTAGTAATAGATGATTGACCAACATAAGTTGATGCGATATCAACAGAGTCAGTAGCAACAGTAATACGATCTGCAGTACCAACTACATCTAATGTATTACCAGACTTAGTTAAACCAGCACCAGCTGTAATTTGTCCAGCACCAGAGAACTGGCTAAATGTAATCGCTGTAGTACCAATAGTAATAGCAGTATCGTTGGAAACAACATAACCATTATCTGCTTGTGTAGTACCTTCTTCAACGAAGAAGAATGTTCCTGGAGATACTTCAACATCTGGACTATTATCAAAGTCTGCTGCACGAGTCCATGAACCAGAGGCAACAACGTAAATACCGTTTTGTGAGCCAGTAGATTGATTCTTAACAAGAACACGATCACCAACAGAAAGAGCAACTCCGTCAACAGTTTGAGTGTTGCTTAGTGTAATATTTGCAGTAGTTGCAGCACGAACAGATGCTTTAACATCTAGACCATTTGATAGTGAATCAACATACGCTTTAGTTGCAAGGTCAGTAGATTGAGTTGGGTTTGCAGCGTTACCGACACGCTTACCACCAACATCAACAATACCAGTACCATTTGGAACTAGGTTTACGTTTGTATTTGAACCACCAGCAGTGAAAGTTAACGCACCAGTACCAGTGATAGAACCATCAGAAGTTCCAGTACCACCATATGCAACACCAATGTCAGTACCCTGCCATACACCAGTTGCGATAGTGCCAACGCTTGTTAAACTAGAAGCAGTAACAGTAGAATTTAATGTAGCACCAGTTAGCGTACCAGCTGCAGCAGTAACAGTGGCAGAAGCACCAAGAGAAACTGAAGTGCCGTTAATTGTAACAGAACTGTTAGTAAGAGATGCATTGGCAATATTTGAAAGTGTATTGCTTGAACCAGAGATAGTCTTATTAGTAAGAGTATCTGTAGTTGCTTTACCAACTAATGTATCAGTTGCGGCAGGTAAAGTTAAAGTAGTTGTACCAGCAGTCGCAGTGGCCAGAACAGTAGTTGTACCAGAAGTAGAACCATTAAATACTGCACCTGTTCCACCGATAGTTGGTAGAGTTAAAGTCTTATTTGTAAGAGTCTGCGAACCAGTTAATGTGGCAACAGTGTTATCAATACTAAAGTCAACTGTATTAGTTGCTGAAGTTACTGTTGAAGTAATACCAGTACCACCACTGAATGTGATAGTATCTGTTGCGAGAGCGATTGTATCAGTACCAGTATCACCAGCGATGCTAAGAGAAGTAGTAATACTTGCTGTACCTGCAGCAGTTAAACGACCATATGCGTCAACAGTGAATGTAGGAATTGCAGTGGCAGAACCATAACTACCAGCAGTTACTGCAGTAGTTGCTAAAGAAATAGTGGAAGTATTACCAGCGTCAGAGTTGGTAACAGTAATTTGTCCAGCAGTACCAGTTACTGCTCCACCAACTGTATCATAGATGTATTCAGCAAGAGTAGTAGAACTGTCGCCAATATAAGGATTGGAGATAACTGTCTTACCAGTACCATTCGGTGTTAATAAAATATTACCATTGGTATCTGTGGAACTGATAGTATTAGTGCTACCAGTAAGAGTTAAGTTACCAACATTAAGATTATTAATTTTACTGCTGGCATCAACAACAATAGCAGATGACGCAGTTAGCGTACCTGGAGTGTGATCCAACATGTCGGTGAAATACTTACCACCGATAACAAAGTGATTTACTGCATTACCTGAGGTTTCTGCACCTATACCAATGTATAGTCTGTCACCACCATTTGATCCGTTGTCGGTTAATGCTGAGTACGCTAGTTCACCAGCACCCAGCGTTGCGGGATTACCAGATACTGACGATCTTTTTATGCGGATTACTGAAGCCATTTATTTCTCCTAATTATTTTTATAAAACCCTGCAGGTTCAGTACCTGGGAAACAGAATTTCTTTTGTCCTAATTTATTAGCGTACAGTTTTCTACCTGTTAGTGCAGCACGCATTTTATCTGCATAGTGTTTTGGTTGTTTTCTACCAATTCTAGCAGTTGCCATCTTTTGTTTTGTTTCTTCAGAATGCGGGATACCTTTGTTCCAAGCATCTCTACCCATTTGGGATTCTGACATTTTCTTTTTAACTTCTTCGCTTCTCTTTGAACCAGTATTTGCTTTCTTTATAGCATCTATTTGTTTTTGAGAATTTTTAAACATTCCAAACTTACCTTTTCTACCTTTAGCAGCAGCTTCAGAAGAAATACTAATATTATCAGTCATATTCAGAAAATCTTCTCTGTCTATAACTTTCATTCTTTTAAGAACTTTAGTTTCCCAAATTCTACAAGATATTTTATCATTAAAAACTTTTCTGATTTCAAATGAAAAAGAATCTTTACCATACTCCTCAACTAATTGTTTTACGTATTTTGAACTAGTCTCGTACGTATCCCAAAACTCAGAAGGATTGCATCCTTCTGCAAATCTACACCCATAGTATACTTTACCAGTGGGTGTATGTTTTAGTAAATATGTATAAGGAACTGTCATCTTAAAATTCTCCACCTTCCATGTTTTGCGCATCGAGGGTGGTAGTGGAAGTCCATCTATTTGTTGTTGTTTTGTAGACTAATAATGATCCATTAATTTTAGTAGTTGTATCGACATCTGCGATGTTTGAAATTGATTCTACTACGGATGGATTAGCCAAATTAGTTGAAGTGTTGAGTACAAAAGTACCCTCAGACACTGCAACTGTTAATGCATCATCAGGTGTTACGACTGCTGTAATATCTGCCATATTATATTTGAGTAATTTGTGGGTTTACTGTAACAATTCCTTCTACCACTCTAGTTTTCGTACCAGAAGGTGAAGTGATTTCGACATCATATAACCATCTTCCAGCTGGAATGGCTTCAGATTGAGTGCTTGTCAATTGTAGACGAATTTTACCAGATGCAGCATCATACACACTAGCTGTAAATGCATACACTGTGCTAGATTGATAGGACTTTCTTAGTTGTGAGGCAACAGTATAGCTGGTCAAGTCGAGTGCCTGACCATTAGAAGCTGTTACAGTGATAATATTGCTATATGTCGCTCCAGCGTCCACATAAAGATTACTAATAGTTGCCATTCTGGAATCCGAGTAATTGTATACCTCTTATTTATTCGTTTTGTAATCTGGGGTTGCAAAGTAAAAACCCCACCGAAGTGGGGTTGTTTCACACTAAGTTTTGTTACACTGCGTTTGCAAATTGTTGCGGGATTTCTGCAAAAGCTGCATAGATGTAAGTCATTCCATCTCCAGCAATATTCTGGTCACCTGCACCTACAGCGTTTACGTTAAATCCATTGGACATAAAGTCAACACCATTTTGAGTAACTTCATTATCAGTCTGTCCACGATCAGCATATAAAGCTGAGTGTGCACCATTATTATTATATGAGTTTCTCTTATTATCAAAGATTCTCCAACCAGTAGATGGATTAGTTGAAGTTCTATATGGCTTAACCATCACAAACGCTGGCTTAAATCCAGTAGAAACAAAGACGTTACCAGAACCAACACCACGGTAAAGACCAAATTTACTAAATCCAGGAATACTAGTCCAAGCATACATTTGATATGGAATACTATTTGTATTAGATTCCCATGCTGCTCCATGACCACCGTAAGCAGTTTCTGGTAAGTATACATATGTTGAGTCTGGACGAGTTCCACGAAGGTATCCATGTCCAGTTAGTGATCCAGAATCCACAGAAGATACTGAATTTAATAACAATAACTGTGATGGGCTTGTGAATCCAGAGTGGTATACTCTCCAATCTGAAGTTTGATCACCCTTTATAATAACAAAATCTGGTGTCGCTCCAAGACCATGTCTAACACCTCGTGATGTTCCGTTACCAGTGTATCTAATAACTGAGAATCCAGCTGTTGTATTAGCTCTGTAGTATGTAGTTGCTCCGTTATTATCTGTAGTTGTAGTAGTAGAACTAGCAGCTTTCCAACAGTAAGCAATATATGTACCACCGCTGGCGTTGTTATAACCACCACCAGCTGCAAGGCTAAAACCATCAGAGTCAAATGATGTCAAACCACCAGATGCTTGCGGGCTAGAACTTTCTCCACCTGAGGTATTAGAGAATAAAACTAAACCAGTACCAGTTAAAGAATTAACTAAAGATGGATAGTAACCACCAGAAGAAGCACGTGCAAACGACCAAACAAAATCTGGTCTAAAACCTACACCAGTGATGCTTCTTGCAGTCGCATTACCAGTGTATGTAACAGCATTGTAATGTTGAGAAGGAACAATAGTAGTATCAGCTATGTTATCTTCACAAATTGCAAGATAAGTGCTCGGTGGAGAATATTGGAATTTACCAATACCATTAGAGTCAGCATACCCAGCACCAGAGTTAGATGTAACCATCGCTCCGCCTTGTCCGAAGTTGTAACTAAAGTCACCACTTGGCCAAGTAGATGTTACTGAATAACCAATATAAAGAGGTTTATCGCAGATATCTGCAGGAATTGTAAATGTTCCTTCTGAAGCGACATCGTTGTTTCTTCTTATTTTTAATACTCGTGTAGAGAAGTCAACATAAACAGAGTAATATGTGTTATTATCATCGTCTCCAAAACCTGCAGGTAATGAAACAATTTGAAGGTTATCTGAAGAATCTCTATATTGAAATCTATTCGTTCCTGATCCACCACCAGTATAGTAAAGGTATACAGAAAATCCAGTTAATTGATGAGAATCTGGTTGATATACATTTCTATTAGTGTACTTACTAAAATTAATAGCCATATCACCAGAGGATTGTTTTTTAAACTCAAAATACCATTTACCAGTATTAACACCCATGGTAGACCATACAGAAGCGTTGTTACCAGATGGCGCAAATCTTAATCCACCTTCGGTTAATGTACCATTAGATATTGTACCTGCATCCATCATACAAAAATTGTTGCTAATACCATCGCTGATACCGTCTTCAATACCAAAATTATTTAATGTCCAGTCGTTATTTGAGCTACGATCTGCAGTTTTATAATCATACCCAAGAGTTGTTGTGGAAGTCTTATTAGTAAATGGTAAAAAGAAACCATTAGTACCAAATGAACCAACAGCTGTTCTAATATTAGTTAATGATTTTGGTTCCCATTGACCATTAGCTGCATTAGTTTGACCAAATACTGAAGCAGCCAATACTTGACCATCAACCATGCAAATGTCAGTCATATGTCCATTTAGATAATCATTCTGGCTAATATACTCTTCTCTACCAAGTCGCTGTTCATTTGTGTGGTTGAATAACCAGTTTGTATTATTTGAACCACTATTTGCGCTGTAAGATGATACAGCAGAGCCGTTTACATATAGGGTTAAACCACTAGAACCATTAGAAGAAACCACAATATGATAATAACCTGCAGTATCTCTAAATGTTTGTGTAGTTTTTCTATCCACAGAAGCAGTACCAGAAATACTATTCAATATTCTAAGACAATCATCATCAGCAAAATCAATTACACTATAAGTTCCTGAATTCACATAAGAAGTAAAAATACCTTGGTATATACCTAGTTTTGTCTTTTTAAGCCATGTGCTAAAAGTCCATACAGTTCTGTTACCAGAAGAAGCTGGTGTTCTGGTTAAATGTTCGTTTGCCATTTTTTATCCGAATCTTAATGAATTAGTTTGTGAGTATCCAGGGTCTACGTAAATACTAAATGCTCTTGCAGTAGTATCTATTCCGTCAGAAGCTGTAACAGTGAAGCTGACTGTTGTTATATTTCCATCTACGGTATAACCAGAAAGTGTTCCTGAAATAACACCAGTTGAACTATTTAGAGATAATCCAGTTGGTAATGAACCAGTAGTTACGGAGTAAGACATTGTCTGAACATAACCAGAATCACCATCTGTCGCAGTTAATGTGATTGGAGTAATTGCATTACCGTCTTGGTTCAATGTACCTAATGAACCAGCAGAAGTAGACCATACTGGAGCAGTATTGTTATTAACTGTTAAAGTGAATGCACGAGTTGTTGTTTGATTTTCAGCATCTTTTGCAGATACTGTGAATGAGTAAACTGTATCGCCAGAAACTGCAGCAGGAGTTCCAGTAATAGCACCAGTGGAACTATTAAGAGAAACACCAGTTGGTAGAGCACCAGAAGCAATTGTAAAGTTAGTGATTGAATTACCATCTTCGGCAGCTGCAAGAGTGATTGTAGATAAAGCAACCTGTTCTATGACAGTACCAAGACTTCCAGAAGAAGTAGACCAAGTAGGGTTTCCGTCAACAGATAGTTGTCCATCAATAGAAGCTGATAGACCAGAAGGATTTGCTACAATAACAGAGTATGTACCTTCTGTTGAAACCGATGTTGGGAATGTTCCAGTTACTTCGGTTGATGATATACGAGTAGTAACATCAGCGTTAGTAATAACACCACCAGAACTTTGGAACTTAACAACTGCCCCTGATTTGAAACCTGTACCAGTTACTGTAACAGTATCACCTTGATACACCGCAGTTTGAGTTCCTGGATATGTAACTGCAGAAATTGTTGGAGCAGGTTCAACACCGACCCAACCAGATTCTGTTGTATATTGTTCTAATACGGCAACAGTAGTATTATAGCGAATATGTCCAGCAACAGGTGTATCTGGACGCTGTGCAGTAGTTCCTGATGGAACAAGTAGTGCACCAGTACCATCGTAGTTCGCTTGGTCTAGTGCAGCTGGTGCGTCTCTTAACGCTCTTGCTGTTATTTTACTAATTGCCATTTATATTCTCTTTGTTATAAGATTATTTATTACCATTTACCTTCTGGGCATTTCTCGGATTCAATCTTTGCTTTTAGTGGAATTACGCACCCACACACTAAGCATCTTTCAGTTATATTGATAATATCTACTCGATGTTCGCAGGTTTTACAAATTTCTCTTCTTTCATTATATAATTCACTACTCGCAAACATTTTATCTCCACCACATTAACCATTTACCATTAACTTGATTACCATTATTAGGCGCAGAACAATATGAACCATTAGCTCCATTACTACCATCTAAGTTTTTACGAGATCCAATATATGTTTCTGATGAAGAAGTTGGACCAGTAATACCATTAATTGTTGGTTGATCGCATGAGTCTGAGATAGAACCAAGTAGGTTATTAGTGTTATCTACGTTAGTAGCTGGACCAGCTAAATTTACACCGTAACCACGAGCATAATAGTCAGAAGTCGTGCCAGATAGTTGATCACGGAAATAAAACACTGCAGATCCAGAAGCCATACCTGTTACGTTTTGTTGAACTGTAGTTAGATTATAACTATTTGTGTATCCAGAACTTCTATTCCAGAAACCACTATTGTCTGATCCAGAACCAACTGCTCCAAAGTGCGCCCAATCAGTTAATGTGTTACCACTTGCATTTGTAAAGCCGAATAAAAGATGTGTCGCTGCATTTGGCAATTTAGTACCATATGTACCATCCCATGTATTGTCTGTAATCCCTGGACCAGTTTGACCAGTATGTCCATCCCAAGCATTTTTATGGTATTGACCATAGTGGAATGGATGAGGAATCCGCATGGCCAAAGCAAAACCATAATTACCGTATGTGCCATCAAGTAAACAATAGAACTGCCCTGCGCCACCACTATCTGGATTTAACCAGTATGTACCATTGGTAGTAATACCTAATGTGCGAAGATTGTTAGGTGATGTTGCAGCACGAGCAGAACTAGAACCATCAGCAGTTCTATTTACAATAATGTTAAACGAACGAGTTGCTACTTGTGTATTTGAAGTAGCACTTGCGACGAAAGAGTATGTGGTAGAAGACGATGTCTCATTATCAGGATCGCCAGAAATAGCACCAGTGCTTGAGTTTAATGTAACATTTCCTGGAAGTGAACCAGATGAAATTCCATATGTTACTGATGTTCCTTCTGGATCAGATGCAGCAATAGTTGCGATAGGAGAATAAGAACCAAGTGCATCATTAATAGTGGCAAGTGTTCCTGCAGAAGTAGACCAGATTGGATCTCTATCTACCGCACCTGCTGTACTTAATGTTCCAGTTAGTCCAGAACTATTTGTTACTTTAACATCAAAAGAAGCACCACCAACATAATTCACTGATGCAGCATTTGTTGCTGCAGTTAATGAAGTAGAAGAAACAAATGTTGTTGTTAATGTTCTGGAAGTATTAGAAACACCAGCACCTTCAATAGAAACTACTGAACCAGATTTAAAACCAGTACCAGTAATTGTTAATGTAGAATTAGTGTTTTCGTTAATAGTACCAGAAATATTAGTAACAGTTGGAGGAGCATCTACTGCTTGCCATCCAACTGGTGTATATTGTTCGTAAAGACCAATAGTAGAGTTATAACGAATCATACCTTCACTCGGAGTTCCTGGACGCTGTTCAGTAGTACCACTTGGAAGAATAGCTGCACCTGTACCAGCACCTGATGCACTAACATCAAGTTCTTGTTTATTAACAGTGCCGTCTGAAATTGAACGACTTACGATTTTACGGATTGCCATTGTTTACTCTTTTTCTATTGTACAATGTTATTTATTCTGGAACCAAGTCCCAAGATTGTGTAGACTCGTTCCAGTCATATGTATTATCATCATCTGGCATTGCAACTGGTGCTTCCCATAGACACGTTTCTGTATCAAGCGTCCAAGATGCATACGGTTTTGGAGCATAAAATGCATCTAGTGTGCTATCATATGTATGTCCAATACCTGCGTAATTTTTTCTTAATGGTGTTCCACCTAAAAGATGAACACCACCTCTTGTATTATATGATGTTTGAATCCATTGTCCAGGACTTGAGTCAACAAATGTCTCAAAGAACTCTGGTTCAGCTACAATTACCTGTTCCACAATTCCGTTATTTACTTTTGCATAGTGTGCCATAATTATTTTCCTTAAGCGATGTATGAACCAGATGACGTAAATGTATGAATGGTATAACCACCAGATGATGATACAGTACCACCAGTTCCACGTTGTGCGCCAGCATAGCGAATAATTACAACACCAGAACCACCATTTGGAGTTGTTCTTGTATCAGAACCACCACCACCTGAACCACCACCAGTATTTGCTGAACCAGAAGCTGGGGAACTATTAGCGTTTGCGCCATTACCACCACCGCCATTACCACCAGTACCAGCAGTACCTGATGAATTTCCACCACCTCCACCGCCACCAGCACGATATGTCGCAGTACCAGTGATAGAAGACTGAACACCAACACCACCATTACCACCAGTTGTTTCTCCTGGAGCTGCAGCACCCACAGCACCAGCACCACCTCCACCACCACCAGATCCACTTCCTGTGCTCTGAATTCCTAAACCACCTGCATAACCTTGTCCAGAAGTGCCTGCACCAGCAGTGTTTGTACTTCCTGTTCCTCCAGAACCTCCACCAGATCCACCCGAAACACCTGAAGTTCCATAAGTACCACCATAACCACCACCTACAGATGTAATTGATCCAAAAACAGAATTACTACCATTACTTGCACCTGAGTTTGAATTGTCACCACCAGTATTACCTGCACCTGCACCGCCTGCACCAACTGTTACAGTATAAGTAGTACCATTTGTTAATACTAATGCATTTTCTGCCGAAGCACCTCCACCAGAAGATTCTCCGACCACAGAAGAGCGATAGCCACCTGCCCCACCTGCGCCACCATGTCGTCTATTACCAGCACCACCACCACCTGCAACAACAATATATTCCGCTGTATAAAAAGCATCTTTTACAGTTATCCAAGAATTATTGATATAACATTCAAGAGCATTAAGAGTTGAATTGTAACGTGTGTGACCATTAGCAGGAGATGCTGGTCTTTGCCCAGTTGTACCAGAAGGTAATGCAAAATAACCAGTCGAACTATTTGCTTGATCAGAAACCGCTGTTGGAGTAACAGCCACTACTTGCCAGCTATTATCACCACGTAAGAATGTAGAACTAGATGCAGTACCAGTAGCACTTAATTCTGCAACACCAACTGCACCATCGGCAATCTTGGCATTGGTTACTGAATTGCTTGCTAAGTCAACGGCAACAACTGTGCCGTCTGCCAATTGAGCAGAGGTAACAGAACCTGAAGGATATTTCTTTGAACTATATGTAGCCATTTGTTTACCTTAAATCGAGAATAGTTTCCAACCATGGGTGGAATTGTAGTATACTAGGTCAAACGAAGCACCCTCAGTATCTACAGTCATATTTGCAGCATCACCCATAATCACATGACCATTTCGAGCAATAGTTAAATTATTTGTATCGAAAGAATTTGCACCATCGATAATACGAACAGTATCACCCATAGTTGCAGAAGCTGGCAGAGTTAGTGTAACTGCAGCAGAAGAAGTATTTACAAAGTAGTAACGACCAGCAACAGCAGTAGTGTTACCAGAGATTTCGTAGTATTGACCAACAGTCTTGCCAATACCAGCGTTTAATTTTGCAAGAGTAATGGAACCATCGGCAACTGTATCGATTGAAACTTTTTCTTTGACTAGAGTATATACGTCAATCTCAGCACTAGAATCTGGAGCAGCAGTAAATACAATAGTTGAACCAGATGATACGAAGTTATTACCAGAACCTTCTCGTTGTAGTAGACCATCAACGAAGACCATTACACCAGCAGGAACTACTGGAGGATCTGTTAATGTGAAAGAAGTCGTGGAACCATCACCTGTGAATGTTTGTTTGGTTGTTTCTTGTCCAGCAGTTCGTGGAACAGAAATTTGTTTACCAAGATAGATGATATACAGAGTTGCGCCAGTTGCTGGTGCTTCTGAGAATACTATTGATGCACCGCCACCAGATAGCGAGAACGCTACTCCTGGTTCTTGAATAACACCTGAGTAAACTACTAGCAGAGAATTCGCAGATCCTGCAGCGTAGGTCAGAGTGAAGGTTGTAGTTGAACTGTCAGGAGTAAGTACCTGCTTTTCAAAAACACCCCAAGTTATGTCTCTTCCGATATATGCCATTTATTGTTCTCTACTAGTTTCTATTATTTAGTTATCCTTCGAGGGATCCCAAACAAAGTTGTTTACCTTAACATCATCTGGACTTACTTGTTCTTTACTTGAACTTTCTTTCCATTTATCTATTGGACACTTTGCATCCGATAACCCACACTTAAAAGTCATAATACAATTACAATGTTTGCATTCTTTAAAAATACCATCATTAAGATCTGGACAAGACTTACAGATAGAATATCTTTCTTGATACTCTTCTTTAGTCACAAACCACATTATTTAACCCAAATGACAGCGTTACTAAGTGTACCCTGATCGAATCTACGTCCAGAGTTACATCCAGCATCTCCGCTTGTAGTAGAACCACGAACGAATCCATTTATGGTATTTCGTTGAGCTGCACTAACTCCAGATCCACCAGAAGCTGCAGAGTTGGCACCATGTCCAAAGAAACCATAACATCCTTCTTTATGCATACCACCGAGACGCATCGCCACAGTTCCTACATCAGTACCTGAACAAGAACGATTAATACCCCAAGTAGCACACATAGTGCCTGCATTACCATACCGAGATGTGCCATTAGGATATGATGGATTTATTTCCTGGGAAGTATTATTAAAATGCCATGTTAGTGTATTGGTTGACGGTAATGTCATTACAGTATAGAGAGTATTTTGTGCACTATTCCACAATCTCAGTTGTGATGCTTGGAAATAGTTCCAAGTATTGTATTTTCTATCTGTATTATTATCGAAAGTGCCATTACCAGTTAATGATGCATTTAATGTACTAGTGCCAGTCCATGTGCTATCTTCATATTTCCAGTTACCACCATCGGTAGTAATCGCTGCTGCAACCATCCACCCACCATTTGCGATATCACAATAAATCTGAGTGACACCAGCAGTTGGTAGATTAATGTAGTATTCACCATTTGGAATACTAGAGCTAATTGCGTAGATAGCTGCAGCTGAAGTTGCAGCTAATTGAGAAGTAGAACCATCATACCATTTTCTTAAAATAGAGAATGTACGAGTAGTTGAGTTTGATCCATCTGACGCACCAACAGTAAAGTTGTGAGTCATTCCAGATGAACTGTATCCTGAGTTACCAGCAGATGAAGTTCCTGTGATTGCACCAGTAGAACTATTAAGGGTAATACCTGTTGGTAAAGAACCACTAGTAACACTATATGTGATGCCTGCTGATTCTGGATCTGTGGCAGCTAAAGTTGCAGTGGTCATTGCAACACCTTCAATAATGCTTGCTACTTGACCAGCTGATGTTGTCCATGTTGGCACATCATTAATATAAAACGCTGCAGCCAATGTTGAATCTAATCCAGATCCGTTTGTGACTTTAACAGTGTATGGTTCATTTGCACCAGTTAGACGATCGCCATCTGAAAAAGTTATAGTTACTTGAGAAGAAGAGTTTCTAGTAGAAGTAGTTGGAGTGTAAGCAGTACCATCAGTTCCAAAAACTCTACCAGTTGCATTAGTATCAAAATTAGTACCAGTAATAACTATGCTTTGTGGATTATCGCTGCCCAGTTCTGTTGTTGGATTTACAGATAAAACAACAGGAGGAGCAGAAATTGCTTGCCATCCTAAAACTGATGTATACTGTTCGAGAGAATCAATAGTAGTATTAAATCGAACCATACCAGTTGCTGGAGATCCTGGACGCTGATTAGTAGTACCAGCTGGAACATCAAAGTAACCAGTTGAACTATTAGCCTGATTAGAAACTGCTGAAGGAGAAACAGCTCCACTTGCTAGTTTACCTGATGTTACTGCTCCATCTTCAATATTTGATGTTTGGATTGCACCACTTATAGCGTCAATACCGATTTTAGTTAATGCCATCTGTTATCTCTCGATTATTTGTTTATTATTCTGGTTTTGGATACTTGGCTTTAATAGCATTAATAGCGTCTTGCCAAGTAGTTGTACCATTAATACTGTCCCAATACTGCATATCTAACTGCTCTTGCATAGTAGGATATTCTGCAGCACGATTACGTTGATATTGTTTGGAATCGTATTCAGCTTGAAGGCGAGCAAGTTCTGCTTGCAATTCTTCCCAAGTAAATCCCCAGTCATCCGTGAATACTGGATCACCATTAGAATCGATACTATCGACTTTTCTAAATGTGTTTCTAAAATCTGCTTCAGTTGTTGGATTACCTTCAAGAGTATACTGAGTTATACCCAAAGATTTTATGGCTGTAGATATATGCATAATTTATATTCCTTATTTAAATAATACAAACATTCTGTCACCAGCATTGTTATTGTCCCAATAGTTCATTCGGGCTTCTGTTCCAGCAGCATAATTTCTTACTTGCAAATCGATAGTATGGGAACCAGCGGATACGCTTGTAAAAAATCCATGCAAATTATGTGCGCCAAAAGAGAAGTTTGAACTAAAGCCTTGTTTAAATACTTGCATTTCGCTAGTTGTTGCAGAAGAATCTAATCTAAATCTTCCATGCAAGGAGACAACACCTTCTTCAAATCCATGAGCAAACCCAGCATGACAAAAAACTGTGCACGCTTGATTGGTAGTAAATGTTACAGTTAAATGAGTGACCCATCCACTGTCACCAACAAGAGATCTATTTGATGTTGTAACAGCTTCTACCAATTGGTATTCTCTAACAGAACTACTTGGTAATGTTAGTGTCTTGCTACTTAAATCTAATGTGCTTGCAAGTTTACCTGCAGTAACTGCACTATCAATAATTTTAGCAGTTGTGATAGCATCAGAAGCGATATCACCAGCAACGATAGAACGATATGTCACTGTCTTGCCAGAGAGATCTAATGTACTGTTTAATTTAGCACTAGTGACTGCACCATCCGCAATGTCACCAGCAACAATCGAACGATATGTCACTGTTTTACCAGATAAATCTAACGTACCATTTAATTTTGCGCTAGTAACTGCACCATCCGCAATGTCAGATGCAATAACAGTACCATCTGCAATCTTTGCAGCAGTAATTGCACTGTCGTTTAATACATCAGTCGTAATTTTTTGAATTGCCATTCTGACTATCCTATTGTTTTATTCTTTATTTATTCTGCGCTGGGAACGAGATCCCACGAAGTGGTAGATTCATTCCAAGTGTATGCATTACCATCTGTTGGATAAGCAACAGGTGCATTCCAGAGCCAAGTAGTTTCATTAAGTGTCCAAGATGGATATGGTTGTACTACATAAAATACATCATTAGTTCTATCATAAATCATACCAACACCTGCATAATTACCACGAAGTGGAGTGCCATCTAATTTATGTTGATTACCAAATGTATTATATGATGTTTGAATCCACTCACCTGGAGTAGAATCTACGAATGTTTCAAAGAATTCTGGCTCAGCAACAATAACATTAATTACTTTACCATCTAAAACTTTTGCGAAATGACTCATTTTATATTAACCTTAGAATGTGATTGTACCAGAACCAGTGAATGTATAAATTGTGTTTCCACTAGATGTGGTTTTTGCATACGTACCTGTTGCAGTAGCGTCTTTGTATGCACTTGAGTAGGAAATAATCACAATTCCTGAGCCTCCAGCACCACCACCACCAACAGTAATACCTTGGCCACCGCCACCACCACCAGTATTTGCACCACCAGTGCCACCTGTAGCAGAACCTGTTGATGATGATGCAACACCATTACCACCAGTGTTGAGAGCAGAACCGCCACCACTACCAGCCGTAGCACTTCCAGAGGCATAGTAATTGCCACCACCACCACCGCCACCAAGTCCTCCGTTTCCTGCAACAGATGAAGTTCCTTGTGCACCGCCACCGCCACCGCCAGCCCAATAAAGGCTTGTGCCGTTAATTGCTGAAACTAATCCAACACCACCTGCGCCAGAAACGCTTGTTGATACGTTGTTATTTCCAGCAGCACCACCGCCACCACCGCCAGCAGTTGAATATGGACCAGAAGTATTTGATGTAGAATTACCGCCAGCGTAACCTTGTCCTGCTGTTCCTGAACCACCACTTGCTGTTCCGCTATTAGTATATCCACCGCCACCGCCAGAACCTCCTGATAAACCAGTTACTGTTCCACCAGAGAAAAATCCACCGCCACCGCCACCAGCCGTGGCAGTTACGCTTGAAAATACAGAATTATTACCACTTGATCCTTGTGCAGAACCTGTTGGAACACCTGCTCCACCTGCTCCGATTGTTACAGTTAATGCAGTTCCAGCAGTTACAGCAAGGGTTGACGCAATCGCTCCACCGCCACCGCCACCACCTTCACCGCCACCACCACCACCAGCAACAACTAAGTAACTGACGCTAGGTGTAGAGGTGTTTGAGGCAACAGCAATCCAAGCAGAGCCGTTATAAAACTCCATTGATGAATTGGTTGTGTTCCAACGCTGTTGTCCAGCTACAGGAGATCCTGGTCTTTGCGCAGTTGTACCAGAAGGTAACGCAAAATAACCAGTTGAACTATTCGTTTGATCAGAAACCGCTGTAGGTGTAACAGCCACCACTTGCCAGCTATTATCACCACGCAAGAAAGTAGTAGAGTCAGCAGTACCAGTAGCACTTAATTCAGCAACACCAACTGCATCATCGGCAATCTTTGCATTTGTGATAGCATTAGAAGCGATATCACCAGCAACGATACTACGGTAAGTAATTGTCTTTCCAGAAAGATCTAGAGTACTATTTAATTTTGCAGTAGTGATAGCACCATCAGCCACATCAGCTGCAATGATAGTACCATTTGCGATTTTGTCAGCAGTGATTGAACCATCTGCTAACATAGCAGTTGTAACAGAACCATCAACAAACGCAGTTCTAGAAACAGTGCTGAAACCTAGATGAACAACAGTAACTTGTTGACCAGCTGTAAGAGAAGCACCAATTGTTAAGGTTACACCACTTAATGTATAGTGAGTTGTTTCTGATTGCATAACACCATCAATGAATACCAGAATAGACTTAACTGAAACTGGAGCTGTTGATAGAGTGAATGCTGTTTGAGAAGAAGTCGCAGTAAACTTGTCTACTGTAAATGTTCTTAAATTCTCAGAAAGAGAGTCTGGAGTTACAGAACCTGCAGCTGGCTTAAGATTGTAAGTCGCAGATGCTTGGTGCAAAGCATAAATCTTAGAACCATTAGTTGGTGTTCCTGTAAAGTTTAAACCACGACCAATATTAGTGGTCAAAGTAGAAATGGTTGCAGTGGCAGAAGAACTACCACCAGTGATACCTTCAGCTGCTTGGAATGTACCAGTGATAACTTTGATTACAACACTACCTGCATTTACTTGAATAACTTTACCAGTCGCAGCACTAGTGCCACCAGTAATAGTTTCGTTCTTTGTGAATGTTCCGCTGATGCTTGTTAGAGCAACAGTGACAGTATCTACGATTGTGTATGCTGAAACAGGTTCTTGAATGACATTCTCTACGACAGCGATAATGTTAGATTCGAACGAACCTGGAACTTCCTGACTTAGTTGAAAGCAGACTTGTGTACCATCAGCAGTGAACTCGTCACGGACACGAGCACCTGATGTTCTATCTGCTGGTGGGACTCCGATATATGCCATTTTTAACCCTTAATTAAACATCTTCTAGAATAGCTGAAACCACATCAATAGATGCAGCTGTATTCGAAATAACTTTTAGTATGTCTCCATCCGACAGAACAATTTTCTGTCCAGCGATAATCTGCAAAGATCCACCAACTGGAACTGGAGTGTTTTTAACGATATAATAATTTACACCACCAGAAGTAATATAAGAGTCTACTGAAACACCAGAGTTAGTAGTATTACATACATCAAGTTCAATGGCAATTGATTTTTTGCCAGAAGGTGCAGTATAGACTGATACGGCAGTTGTGCCGACATCTTTTGCTAGTGCATTTTTAAAGGTATTAGCCATGTTTAATTATCCTAGTGCGATAGAAATAGCGATTGAAAAAGATCGTGTACCATTAACGGCAGCAACGATTGTTGGCTCTCCACCTTGCAGAGTGGCTAAGTCGCCGACATCTTGCACAGTCTGGTTAGCCTCAGTAATAACCGAATTGGTTTTTACACGCCACTGATCGAACGAGTCAGTTTGCGGAACGGTAGTAACTGGTGTCTGGAGTGCCATTATTGTTTATTTATAAGAATTGAAATCATCTGTTTAATCTCGGAAATATCGGACTTAACTTGGGTTAGTTCTCTTCCTTGCCTCTCGAGTTCTAATTTTTGAGTCATTGCTGCATTCCTACGAGCAATATAAGACTCATATTCTTTACTATTATTATTTAGGATGGCTTGAGTAGATACATCTCGAATCAAGCCATCTTCACCTTGTACCTTTAAATATTCCATTATGCACAAGCGATTACACGAAGATCTTTAAGTCTCGGTACTTCTGCAGAAACTGTGGATCTGAATACGATCTTAACAGTAATAGCATCAAACTGAGTTAAATTCTTGGCAGAGTATTCTACATCATAGAATGCCTCTGGAAATGTAGTTTTAGGAATAACTGCATCTGGATTAATCAATGTATATGGCACTGTATTAAAGTCAATATTAGAACCAACATTGTTTAACTTATAGTAAACATCCACAGAAGCATTTGTAGGTAGATTAATCGCAAAACGAATCTTCAGATAAGAAGATGGGTTTGCTAGGTTAATTCTACGAGTCACATACTTACTATGTTGTGAACCATTTACAGGTGCGATTTCATCAAAGAATTTATCCAGAGAAACCACAGTAATTGTACCTGCTGTTCCAGAACCAGCTGCACGAGCAGTGAAAGTGCTATTCAATGTAATAGTTGAACCATCAACAGATGTTCCAGTCACAAGGAATGTTCCATTGTTACCAGCGTCTGCCGCACCAGAGATTGTCACATAACGACCAATACCGATTGTGAGTAAGTCTAATTTAGTAGTTGCGTCAGCTGTGGAGATACCAGTTGTAGTAAAGGCAATAGTAGTTTTAGCAGAAGTTGCAGTTCTATTATCAATTGGAGAGATATTGGTATTTGTCTGAGTCGAATTATTAATCTTATTATGAACACAGATCAATGAAGTTCTATGTGTATCAATTACAGGAGATAATGAATCATTTGTAGTGGAAATCTGAGCAGAGAATGTTATAGATTTATCACCACTTAAGAAGTTTGACTCATTTACATCAGAACCAATAACTCTTGGTGTAGCATATACATTTGACTGGTTAATCATAACTGAGTCACCAGAAGTCTGTTTTATATATGGCACTTCAATACCATCAACAGAACGACCAGTTGTAGACTTAATACTATAATCAACATTAGTCTGTGAGAATGATTGAACTTGAACGATAGGCTGAACAACATCAAACTGGACGTTATCAGTTGCTTGAACTCCAACACCACCAACAAAACCAGTTGCGTTTGCATTTGTGGTAGTTGTAAATGTATAAGAATCTAGATCAACATCAGAGATAGTTTGTGTACCATTTAATTCTGTGCTTGGAATATTATTATATGTTCCAGTTGCAACATTCTGAATACGAACCTTAGATCCAGGGAACATATCATGGTCAGGATGATAAACACGAACTTTGTTTGAACCAGAAGTTACTTGGAATGGATCGTTCTGCAATATATTGTTTGGTAAACTATCATTAACAAAGTCTACTTGACCAATAACATCAGTTGAGAATTGAGCACGATAGATCGTGAACATTAAGTCTTGTGTTTGATCCGCTGTCCAAGTGGAAGCGTTTTGTGACTTGAAGAATACACCAGCATATGGTTGCTCAGAAATAAAACGATCTGTGCCTGCTTGTTTATCACCTAGCTGAGAAATCCAGCAACGATAGCTGTTAGAGTCAGAAGACAATACAATACAGTATTCAGTTGCATCATTCACAAATACTGGAGATGGGAATGTGAAACGAGTCGGAGTATCTGGAGCACGATAAGTTGCACCATCAACAGTTACGCTGTTATCAGAAAGGCTAACTTTATCTGGGTTCAATGCCATTTTAGAGAATGGCAGAACTTTCTTTCCAGGATAGCCATTGACAACTTCACGAATCTCGATATTAACAGGAATGTTGTCATCTTTAGTAGCAAAGAAAATATCAACACCTGTTAAGAATGCTCCACCTCTTTGTTGAACCAAGAATGTTTGTGCCAGTGGGTCATACCAACCAGTATCACCAACAACACGCTCTGAAGTTTCAGTGATAGTATCTGTAGCATTAACAACTTCTTGAGCAATCGTTGCATTACGAACAGCATTGAATGATGCTTGTTTAGTCTCAAGAATACCCTGAGCACGATACTGAACGCTACCAGCTGATGTATAATCACCACCATTGGAAGAACTATCAGTAATGCGAAGTTCTTTAATACCTGTACGGAATCTTAATGCATCTGTATTTGGAACAGTGAATAAACCATATACATCACCATTAAAATTAGAAATTAAATCATCACCTTGTGCTTTAACAGTAACAGAAGAATTGATTGTTCCACGAGCACCAGAGATAGAACCAGTCATAATTTCACCAGACTGGAATGTACCTTTAATGTTTAGAACATAAATCGCTTTAGTTCCAGTAGAAGTGATTTCGTATCCAACACAAACAGCAGTTGCACCAGAAGTTAAACCAGTAATAACATCACCACGATTTAAAGCTGGTTGTGTATCTTTAGTTGGATCGCCAGAAATACGACGAGCAGTTTCAGTTGAGTTAGAACCTACGTTTGAATATCTATCAAATTCTGAACCGAAACCAGAAATTGCATCAAATGGAATTCTAGTGGCTGGTTGGATGTAAGAATTAATATTGATACTATCAAAGAAAGAATATAGTTTAGTCTTTGGTTTGAAACCTTTGGCTTGAATCAATACACCACGTGAACGAATATATGGAATAACTGCAGTTGAAAGAACTTTATCTTCAACCAGTTGTCTATCAACTTGAGCAACAACCGTAGATCTTAAACCAGTTCTTGAAAGACCAACTTCACGAGCAGTAGTCTGAGTTGTTACAACACGATGTGCCCAACCATTTCCAGATTCAACATTACCAAACATGGCATTCATCTGGTCGCCACCAAATTGTGCGCCAGCAACACCTGCACCTCGTTTGTCACCAACAAAAGTAGTTTCAGAAACTCTTGCAGCACCAGTCCATTGAGTCTGCCATGCATTCCAAACTGTACCGAGAGAACCAGCCTTTTCTAATGCACTGTAAACAGCATTGAAGTTACCTTCTACGTTATTTACGATATCTGGACGACGTTCAACTTCAAACCATTCATCAGAAGATGGGTTTAAATTAATGTTACCGATAAATGTAAAGATTGCAAATGGGTTAATATTTTCGACACGGGATGCAACATTTTGCTTAATAAAAGGAATGTTGTTATATGGTAATGTGATAACATCACCAGTCAAAGCATAGTTACTTGCAGTACGTTGAGCAGATGCAGAGTTCTTCTCGATTAAATTCACATTGTCCATACGATAGAATGGACGGAGTTCTTTATTCTCCATATCAATGGCACAGCTGAAATCTGAATTAGAAGCATCGCCAACACCAGATCCAGAGAATGAGTCAACAATAAAACCATTCTTGAAACGATCCAATCCTTGGTCGTCTGGAATAGTTAAACTTACAGTTTCTTGTTCTAATAATGATAGTGATGTATAGTATTCAAGTGTATCAATACGTTTCTCAAGCGAACCAATATCACGCATTGTATAGCGTTTGTTATCAATAGATCTTACGCTTACGTTATTAGTTGATGTGCCAAATGTGTATGGCTCAAGAGAAAGTTTGTATAGAACCATTCCATTAACTGGATCTTCTGGCTCTGCTGGATTAACCGCTGGTACACCCCTAACTTGAAAGAAGTTACCATTAAAGTCAATCGCAACTTTATCTTTACGTGCAAGATAGTATGACATATCTGTTTCCACGTTCACACCACGCTTTGGTAGTTGTGTTGGTGAAGAACCAGCTGAACTAAAATCTACACCAGTATCATCAATACGTGGACGGAAATCAATTACGTCTCTTAAAGCAGTACCAGAATAAATTGGAATATCTTCGTAACGAATACCAGAACCAGTATATGAATCTACTGAGAAGTAATCACCAGTACCATGTTCAAAATATTGGAAAGTGATTTGAATTGGAGCACTTGGTAATGGATATCCTTGACGCAAACTAATGGATGCCACATCATAGTAGTCATCACGCTGTCCGTCATCAAAGTCATATTGATTACCAATTTCAATTGAGTAAGTACCAGTTGGAGATGCCCATGTTCCAGTGTCCATTTTGACGCTAGTTACACGATAGCCATCTGCTTTACCCAATTTAATGATTGGTGTAGTACCAGTTGTTTTTACTGTAATAGTTTTTACAGCAGATGTTAAAGTTTTTGCTTTCTCTTTAGCATCAATAGAAGTCTTGCGAACTGCAGCATGCACAATAAACTGAGTCGATGCATAGGTGTCAGGCATCGTAAAAATAACTTGACGAAGAGAAGGAGTAACTACGTTAATTGAGGTAGGAATAACAACAACACCAGTGGCATTATTAACCAATAGGTAGTTAGTGTTTTCTGCAGAAGAACCAAATGTATCAGCAGAGCCAACAGCGTTAATCGTAACAGTACAATTTCCACCAGATGGGGTAGATGATGTTTGAACAAAACGCTGAGTTACACTATAAGAAGTACCAATAGTACTATCATCAACGCTTCTTAATTTACGAACTGCGTAGTATGGTAGCTGATAAATTAAAGAAGAATTTTGTGGCTCAGATAATTCAGTTGACAAACGATATATTGCTGCAGCTGTAACTGATACACTAGCACTTAATGTTAATGATAGGTCAGATGCAATCGCATTGATACGACGAACAGTTGCTGAAGAACCAATATAGATGTAATCGCCAACTTGCAGTTCTGTGGTAAATCTAGTACCTGCGCCAGTCAATGTAGCCGAAGAAGATGCAGTTACAGCACCTGTTAATACTGTTTGAATCGCAGAAATGTCTGCAGTAAAGTTAGTGGTAGAAGAACCAGCATTATAGTAAATCTGTTTAACTTGACGATTAAAGTTTACACCACTATTCAATGATACGCTGGATAGTTGTAATTTGTATACGTCTGCAGCACGAGATGCTCCAAGGCTATGCAGTTCAATACCACGAATACGAGCAGTTCCAATTTTAGAACCTGCTGCAGTTCCAGCAGTTGCAGTTACTTGACTGTATAAATCAACTTCTTGGAAAATATCAAAGCGTGGAACGCTATTAATGTTAGTAACTAAAATATAATTACCAACAGTAGTTTGAATTTGAGTATCAGCAACACGAGTAAAGTCACGTGCTTTATCAATGTTTAGATATTGAGTACCAATTTTCTCGATCTCATAACCTTGAACATATGCTTTTCCTGGCTCCATACCAAGTGCCAGTTTAGTAGCATCACCATCCTGAGAGATTGGATCAAAAACACCACGATTGTAAAGTAAATCTGTTACATCAGCATATCTCCATGTGACACCACCGACACCATCGGTTGCTGTACCAGAAGAATGAATAGGTGGTTGAGAACCAGAAGATCCGTCAGTGGTTGCAATGTAATACTTGGTGACACCACCAATAACATAATATGCAACATCACCGATTAGATAAGATGTATTTTCTTTCCATGCGCCACGATTATTATTTCTATGTTCACGTACATCCATGGTGAAGTTACGAACAACATAATTACCAGACTCATCAAAAGTGCGACGAGCCAGAGTTTGTTCTAAAATAGAATAATCAGTTGTACGAACTTTATATTGAATATCACCATTAACAACACGAAGCAACTCAATGAAGTCTTTATCTTCAGTAGTTTCGATTGTTCTTGTTGCCAATGTTAAAGTTGTTTGATAACGATGAGCACCTGGAGCTGCAAAGTTAGAAGTACCCTGTGCATTATCTTGTAATGCTGAGTTTTCCTCAGGTGTGACAATAGTTTCAGTTATTTCTAGACCAACACGATATGATGGAGTGTTGGTATATTTGTCAAGTAAAATAGTTTGTGGAGTAACCAACATGAAGAAACCATTGATGTAGTAAACACCACGTTCAATGGAAGAACCAGAACCAATACCAGTTGCATCTGATAATATACTTGTAAACGCACGAGCAGTTGGAGCATCTTCAGTAGTTAAAATTTCATTTGCCGCAAAAGTCTTAGTTACGTTATTTGTGCCAGACTCAATGTATTTAACGTAAATTGTTGGAGAGTCGGTTGTTGTTGAAGGTGCTGCATAAACAACTTTACCCTTAACACCAGTTGTATTACCAACTAGAATATAACCGACAATCTCTTCAATATAAGTGTCAACAGAAACTCCATTATAAGTCGGTTGAAGTTTAACATAATTAAAAGTATCATCATATGAGATTTGTCCTGGAAGAACCATTGCACCTTGTTTAAAGATGTGGTCACCGAAGCGTGAAGTTTGATTCTGCAGAATGGTCTGCAGTTGTGTTAATTCTCTCGCTTGTACTGGATATCCTGGACGAAACAATACTCTGAGGTATTTGTCATCCTCAGAGTAGTCGTCATAATATGGCGATACATTAAAATTAATGGTCATTATAGTTTCTCTATTAAACTTTACTTATTATTTATTTACATCTCTACGATGATTTTAATATCTTCAATCTGGTCGCTGGCACGATTAATTGGGCGACGATTTTCAACGTAGATTACATCACCGCTATATGGCTGAACTTCAGGATTAGTCTTAGTTGCAACAGTACCTGTCGCAGAAGATGTTCCACCTGTGATAGTCTCGCTAGTTGAGAATGTTGCACCAGTAGCATTTTCAGTGCGTAGTTGGATGTAACGAATTGTTGTGCCACTAACAGAAACAATACGAGCAACTGCACCAGATGTTCCACCTGTGATAGTTTCGTCTTGTTGGAATGTACCAGTACCGCTAGAGAAAGTCAACTCTTTAGTTGCCTTCAAAGTAGTAGAAGTAGAAACAGTTGTTGTTCCATAGTTGTATGGGTCACGGACTAACATGATACGACGATAGTCGTTATCAATTGGGAAGTCGCCAGATCCGTCATCATACTCTAAACGCACGTTCATCATAACATAGTAACCACCGAGTTCTTCAACTGGATCTGCACCATGACCACCCTTTGGTGTAATCAAAGCAGATGCAGTAGCAGAAGAACCACTACCACCAGAGATAGCAACAGTTGCGTATGTATAACCAGAGCCAGCGTTGGTAATATTAATTGCAGTAATAGTATTGCTACCTGCATCTCTAACTGCCACAGCAGTTGCACCAGTACCATCACCATTGATAGTAACAGTTGGAGTTGATAGGTAACCAGTACCTGCAGCAGTTACTAAAATATTGTTAATAGAACCATCAACTGAAGCGTCTTGAACTAACCACTGATCGTAATAAGCATCAGTAGATCCAGGATTGCTTGCCAAAGTCTTAACTGGAATAAAGTCTGTAGAAACAAACTTGATAACATCAGCTGGAGAAATTGTATACATATACTTCCAAACATATCCGTCAGCAGTAGTAATAGCTGAAGTAGAAGTGCCTGTTGGTTTAGTTGTTGAAGCAATAACTGCGTTAGATGAGTTTCTGTTATCTAAACATTTATAGACATTATATTCGTCAGTAACTACGAAAAAGTTTGCTGCAAATAAACTAGCAGGAGTTGTACCACCACCAGAAGAAATATTTACACCAGCAGTAGTGCCGTTGTAGTCATGACGATAGATGTCGTAGTATTGACCAGAAGTCCAGTCACGACGTGGGATAGCGTGAGATACATCTGATGATTGAACACGCTTCACAGCGAGCATATCTTGCCAATAGTATAGTTCTTCAGAGACTGTGTCAACTGGAGTATCTGGAGAGTTATCGCTTGTCCAACTTTGTGGACGACCAATACCAAGATACATGTTAGTTGCAGCAGCTTCTGAAAAACCTTCTTTGAAAGATTGCGCATTGTGGATGCGGAATTTTGAAGTTATAATTGCAGCCATTTTATTTTCCTTTTATAGATTGATACAAGGTAGTTCACTGACTACCATTAGAATTCTTGTTATTTATGTTATGTTAATCCAAATCCGCTGATAAACCATGTTGTGGCAGTAACCTTAACAGCAGTTGCCATACCGAATGCAGCGAGAGTTCTAGAACCAGTAGTTCCTGTTCCAGCAAGATACATCGTATCAGCAGTGATTGCGATAGTAACTGTTGCACCAGTTGCAGCGATAAATTCGATAGTAGTGCCGATTGGATATGCCACATTAGCATTTGAATCGATAGTAATAGTTGCGGTTGAAGTTACATAAATGTGTTTGCCAGCATCACCGATAACAGTAGTATAGTTTGCTGCCCGACTGTTCTGTGGCACGCCAAGGTAACCAAGACTTGACACAGTACTTGACGTAGTGGCAGTAGCTGCAAAACCAGTAATAGGTGCAGTGGTTGCGCCAATGTTTAGTGCGGTGGTAGCTCCACCAGCAAAGTTTACAGTGGTGGCAGTTGTATTGATAAGATCAAACGAAGTACTTGCCGTAGTTACCGAAGTACCAATTACTGGGCTAGTTAATGTCTTGTTTGTTAGAGTATCAGTGGTTGCACGACCAACTAAAGTATCAGTTGCGTCAGGCAATGTAATTACTCGTCCAGCTGTAGATACAGCATCAATCAAAGTTGTTACACCTGTTGCAGAACTCACACTTCTAAAACGAATACCTTTATTAAAGTCTGCACCATCACTGATTGTAATTAGTCCTGTACCCTTTGGTTGGATATGAATACCTATACTTGCGCTATCACCATCAGCATAAAAATGAGGAGGTGAACCTACTCCAATACCATTTTTAACTATCAAATAGTCTGTTGCTGAGGTAGTGGCTGATGTACCTAATATTTCATTACCATTTGCATCATTGATTACATTAATCTTTGGTGCAGTTAAAGTTTTATTTGTTAGAGTTTCAGTACCAGTTAAAGATGCTTTAGTATCTAATTGAGTTTGAACAGCAGATGTAACACCATCTACATAATTTAGTTCTGTAGTGGTAAGTGTAGCTCCATCCAGAATATTTAATTCAGCTGGGCTAGATGTTAGTGTGATTGCTGAGCCAGTACCTAATGCATTATAGATCTCGCTAAAATTGTCGTTAATTTTAACACCAGCTGCACGAAGGGTATCACCTGTACCATCGTTTGCTGTAGTTCCGACTCCAATAATTGATTTTGCCATTTATTTCTCCTGTATTACATCGTATCGAATGTCAACGATGTAGTTTCGTCTAGTGTTGTTGAACTTGAATTGTCGAATGTAGATCCAACATTATCTCCATTGTCCATAGTTAGAATTCCTGAGTCTAGTTTGATCGCACTAGAATCCATGCTATAAGAATAGTCTAACTTAATAATATCGATATACGCTTCTTGCGCAAAGTTTGTTCTTCTATTAGGATTATTTATAACATCTGAAATGATAACACTTCCAAAATCCTTGATTTGTGTGTTTGCGTATGTGTTCCAATAACCTTCGTTTGGAGCATCATAATCTTGAGTCCAAGCCTTTTTATAAACCCCAATAGTTTCTTTAGTTCCAGCTACATATGGTGGCATAGTAAACTTCCATCTCTCAAGCCACGCTAAAGTTGGTCCAAGTTGAGCCGATGTAGCCGATGGAATAGATCTTAGTTCTAATCTTGCAACAAATTCAGAAAGGGATGTGTTACTTTCTGAAAGGGTTGCCCACATAATAGTTTTATATGTCTCTCCAACCTCTGCACGAAGATCTAGTAAATGGACTTCTGTTGGAGTCAATTCTGGTAGATGTAAAACTGGCAAGAATTCGGAAGGTACAGTTAATACGGATAGATGTGATGTTAAGAAATCTGTAATAATTAGCGTAACTTGTTCTTTATCTAAAGCAGAGTTATCCTCATATCCAGATCTTCTGTAGTTACCAACTGCTCGCATCTTCATATCCAAGAATAAACGAATAGTTCTTAGTAAATCGGAAACTTCTAATGTTATACTAGAAGGTGCTTCAACCAATGACTGAACTGTAACTTCGCCAAAAAGTGCTAGACCAATTGGATGTAATAGTTTTTTAACAGCATCACGATACTTGTCGATAGACTGACCAACTTTAATAACGTAAGAATATTCTTGATAGAATAAAGAGTCTTGAATTTTCTTTGAGGATTCAGAAACTTTACCATCAGCGTTAATAAACTTACCAAGAGTTCGACTTACTGCACCAATAATACCTGTGGCTTCAGCATGATTACCAGATCCAGAAATAATCTTGGCAGTCGCACCAGCACTATTTGTTATAGTTTGATGTGTCTCAAACTGTCCAGAATTTTCATTTACAAATGGGTTTCCATCTTCTGATACCAGATACCCATTTCCAGTTTCTAACTGAGTAACAATTCTATCTGATGTTGGATATAATGTAATTAAATTTCTACTAGTATCGTAAGAGTAAATAGTTCCACTAGGCACTTGTTGGCTCTCAAGAACCATTTTGTCACCAGTTTCAAGTAATAATTCACTATCAACATCTGTCTCTAATGACATTGTTTGAGAAAGAACAGAAATGGTATCGCCTGCAGCAAAAGATCCAGTTATATCTTTAACAACGATATTGTATGGAAATACTGCAATCGGAGCAGTTTCATATCGTGCACCTGGATTTGTAATACCAACTCTGGTAACTCTACCGATGCCATCACCAACTGCAATAAGTCTTGCGCCAGTGCCACCAGTGGAAGAAACAATAGGAAGTTTCTTATAGTAATATCCACCAGTTAAAAGAGAAACTGCTTTAATACCACCTGTGGTAACATTTTCCAAATCAAAATGATCTCTGTTTTCACTGAGTAATTTAGAACCATCTTCCATAAGAATAGAATCAACATCAATATCAGTAATAATGGCTTTAGCTGTAATTAAAGAATTTCCTTGATCACCAGCGTCAGTATTATCAAATGTTAATTCTGTGCCAATGCTATATCCAGATCCAGGGTTATCAATAATAATATCATCAATAGATCCGTAACCAATGTTAGTTACTTCGATTTGAGCATCAGCACCAGTACCAGAAAGAAGACTAATTGGATCACCAACTCTGTAATATGAGCCATGATTATTAATGTTAAATCCAGTGATAACTGACAACACATCTAATGTAATTGTGCTAGCATTAGTATTGTCTAATCCTGTTATAGAATCGGTTGTATTGAATGTTCCAACAATACTTTTTTCGTTCAGTGTTAATTCTGCAATTGTATCAGAACCAATTTGAAATTTAATAACTGATTCTATGGTGGCACGGGTTACACCTTGACTTACTGTTTGTCCGATTAAATTAAAAGAATTTCCACTTATTTCAGTACAACGAATAATAACAGCCTGATCCCATTTACCATCTGATACACGGAGCATATCTGTTTTAGGGAAATACAGTTGTGGAGTTTCATTGAATAGAATTCTGAATAAGAATTCATAAGACTTTATCGTACCCTTTGAACGATAAACTTCATTTATCTGTTTTGCAAGGTATCGTTTATCTGATATAACAGAAATAGGAACATGCAATAATACTTCATTTCTAAAGTACTGGATAAAACTATCAACAGTATCATCAATATCTCGTATGCTCCCAAGATTTCTCTTTTCGGTTTGTTCCAGAAATTCATAGTATGCTTCTAAAAATGCAATGAACTGAGCATTATCCTCACGAATAAATTCAGGGACTTGTCTAGATACGACTGATGATACTTTTGCTTTTACGAGTGCCATTATTAGCTACGACTTGAAGTAAAGATATAATTTGATCCGCCAGAGGTTTCGCCTGAGGCAACTTTATCAACAACAGCATTTACATTAATCTGTTCTTCAGCAATTAAAGCCAGCTGACTTCTAACTGAAACAACATCATTAGATGATGGTTTAATTGTGATAGTAATTTCATTATTTGTGGCTGATGTAATATTAATATCGTTTAATGTTATTGCACCAGTAGTATAATTTACTGTTCCCAAGTTAGCATTGATATATCTCTTAGTACCCGCACCAACAAAGTAATACAAACGAATGGCACCAACACCATCATCTTCAAAATAGAATGTTTCACTGGAACCATCAATAGTAAAAGCATCAGATGTTACAGCACCTTCAGGAACACCTTCTGTATAAATTGGGTTATCAACAGTAATAACATAAGAAGTTCTAGTATTGAAAGTCGGAGTAAATGATCTTTTTAGAACAATCGTAGTAATGTTACTTAAAATAGATTCTTCTGATGCATCAATTAGACGAGACAGTTTCGAGAATCTAAACATTCCATCAAAACGATTAAGATCTGTTTGATTATAATTTACAATAGTGTCACGAACTAAAGACTTCAGTAATTCTTCAGATCTATTAGTTTGTTGAGGATTGTAGTAAATTGTTGTACTTGGAACAATATAAAGATATTGAGCATCAACAACTTCTGGAATAATTGATACTACATTTCTACCTTTGAGAATTGTAGTTTTAATTAGTTCTTTGGTAGCATTAGATAATGTTTCACCTGATAGTGGTTTGATGGCAATGAATGCCTTACCATAAACTGGAGGATTATTATCTTCGCCACCCCAAACATTTATTGATTCGATATTTGAAAATAGTTGTGGAAGAATAACTTTGTAATCTTCCGCAGTAACTGCACGATTTTGAGCAGAGTAATTTCTTGGTGCATTAAAACGAATAGAATCGATATCTTCAATATCTTGTCCACCCTGTGCAGCAGTAACTGTGTTGACTGAAACAGTGCCACCGCCAATACCTGTTCCATCAAATGTGAAGACACGTGCACCATTTGCTAGAGTTTTATCTGTAACAAAGTAATTAAACAATACAATATTACCAGTCGCAGGTTTATAACCAACTAGTCCATCACCAAAATATACTTCAAACAATTCATCATCGATCTCTTTCAAAAAGAAAGCACGAGTGGTTGGACCAACTTCAGTGATATTATTTGCAAATGTATAAGATGTATATGCAGTAGAACCTGAGGTTTCTTGAACACGAACAGTTAGTGTAGAAATATCGATATCTGCATTTGGAATAACAAAACGAGTTCCAGTGGCAACTGTATAATTATATGTTAATGGTGTTCCCTGCGTCAGAGTAACATTTTCAAAGATATAAGCACCAGAGGTATTTGGAATAATTGTAGTTGCTTGAGTATTATAAAATGTATATGTAACAGCATCGACAACAGAAGAGAATGCGCTATTGGCTGGTAAAGTTAAAGAAGATGGACTACCAGTTGGAGCAGATACTGTAATGTTTACTGTGGCAGTCGGAGCACGAGAAGATCTTGGAAGATAACCGAGCATCTTAGCCAAAGAAACTACGCTGGATCTCTTACGAGCAGAGTCCAAGAACATTTCATTTACAGCAAGGTTTGTGTAAAGAGAATGATAGTGAGTATTGTATGCCAGAACATCCAACAATACGGACATACCAGAACCTTCAAAGTCGTAGTCCGAAAACTCATTTTGTCCCTGTAAAAATGTCTTTAGATTAGATTTGATCTGATCGAAATCTAATTCAGAGACGCTTATTTTTTTATTTTCCATTTATCGAGTTCTCTCTAAGGTTAAGTCTAGAGTTAGAGGTTGTTGTGTATTAACTATCTTAAATGTGATAGTAACATACAGTGAATTTTCATCTGGACTGCTAAGAACATTAACATCCAATAAATCTACTCTTGGCTCAAAGTTATTTACCACATCAACAATCGCTCTCTGTAGAGTGATGTTTAACATCGGTGATGGTGGTTCGAATAATAATGCGTTAATAGGCGAGCCGATTTCACTGTGGAATGGTCGCTCAAAATTTCTGGTTAGAATTAGATTCTTAAGGGAAGTTTTGATCGCATTTTCATCGTATCTACGTGAAATGTCCTTAGTCACTGGGTGAGCAGTGAAATTCAAATCTAAATCTGAGAAAATTCTAGTATTTCGTGCCATATTCTTTATTTAGGTTATTTTCCAAAAGAGTTACCAGATCCTTGTGCTATTGCATCTCCGCAGTTAATATCATCTCCAATACAAGCGATTGGAAACCCTTCTATAAAAGTTTTATTATTGGGATTAGCGATAGGGTATCGTTCTGATTGTGGATGTGTAGTAACCCCACAGGAATGAGTCGCAAACTGGCATGCCGTGTCTGCGACACCAGCCAAAATGCCATTAATGAAGGTTTTCGTAACAGGTGTAACGACCATGGGAGTTGGTGGGAAACACCCATGCCCAGTGCTCATATCACCTAGTTTAGAAAACGCAGGCATTATGCTCCAATCCTAGTTTGTGCAACTGCAGCCTTTAAAGCAATTTTACCCGCATCCCAGTTAAAGGTGGAAACGACAGTATAAGTCTTCTGAACGTCTGGTCCAATATTATTTGCATCTTTGGCTGTTACCGTATAACTATAAGTTACAGTCTGCACAGTCGGTGCACTAAAGGAACATATCTCAAGAGCATTCGTTATATCATTAAAATTAGTAACAGTATTATACGTTTTATCTTTATTCAAATATGTAATACTACTTCCACCATGTAGGATTGCGTCATACTGCCCAGAAATGTTATTAGTACCAACAGTCATTAAAGCATTAGTTTTATCTGCAACTATTCCTGTCACTGCATAAGATGTTAATGGATCTGGATCAGTATAAGAAAATGTTTGTGTATAATTGGTATATACAAACAATTCATCCACAACCTTTAGAGCAGAATTTGATGGAGTCCAAGCCATTATGCATTTCTAGTTGGTTGAGGAATTTGATCTAAGAGATAGAATCCTTGTGGGACACCAGCAGTATTTCTCTTATAAGTCTTATCGTTCAACATAGTAAATGCCATTTTTCTTCTAGCGTCCATCTTATAACTTACGTGCATCCAGTGAGAAGATGGGTAACGATACTCTAGAATAATTTGATCGTATGGAAGAACCTTCTCTGCGGAGACCACTAGATTATAAAGTTTATCATATGTACTGTTAACCAAACCGATATCAACAGCCTGTCCCTTACAGTGATCTGAAGTAGGAGATTCTTGAGGAACAACACCTTTTAGGCGATAACCAGAATTAATCTTCCATGTCTTTTTATAGCCACCAATTCCTCCAGGAAGAATATCAAGCATTGGTTCAAGAATATTCTGAGCAACCATGGCAAGATTACATACAACTTCTTGAACTGTATATTGTCTTAGTTGTCCTTTGCCAGTATCCTGAAGCATTTGGTCCACAAGTTTGTGTTTACCATTCACACCACCATCAATTAACATACCCAACGTAAAGTTAGTGGATAGTCTATAATCATTAGTGAAGTTAGTTGTATTGTAAATTACTTTACAGTCAACTGGTGCTACAGCTGCTGCGCCACCACTCGGTGCGGCAGATTCTTCCGCAACTGGAGTTACTGGAACTGCGACACCATTCTCACGTGATTCTTTATTGGAGATCGCACGACCTTCTGGTGTATCCCAATCATCTGGTGTTTCAGCAGTAGTTCGTTCTTCAAATGCACGCTCTGGTGGAATGAAGTAAGGAACAATCGGATTAATTGGTTTACCAGCAACAGGTGGAGTAAGTTCAACTGCTGGAAGTGCCTCAACTGCGCTAGTGGAAGAGCCACTTGCACCATTACCAAACTGTCCTTCAGTATAATCTGCAGATAGAGTTCCACCAGCAAGAATATTCATACTTCCGCTAGATTCAATATTGACTGTATTACCAAGAACATCTAATCCAGATGCAGCCTGCATAGAAAGATTACCACCAACATCAGCAGTATAATCAGCACCTGCTTTAAGTGATAAGTCAGATGCAGCATCGACTTTATAAACTGCGTCTGATTTCTCGTAGATATTTGCAGCTTCTATGCTATAATCACCAGCAACTTTAACTTTAAAGTCACCACCAATAGCCATAGTTGTATCATTGGCAACACCAATATCTAAGTTATTACCAACTTGGATGGTAGCATTCTGTTCAACTTGAATATTTGCATCTGAACGTGCATAGATGTTTGTGTTACCATCAACGGTAATGTTGCATTCACCAGCAACATGAATACAACCATTTCGTTCCATGATAGTAAATTGATCACCAACGATATAATTTACTTGTGTTCCATTCGCATCAATTTCACTAAATGTTCCTGAACGATGGTATGTATGAATACGCTCTTGTCCTGGAGTATCATCAAATTCTTGAATATGTCCAGATTCAGTTTCGTATACTTTATTATACGGATACTTTGCGCCATATGGTGGCTCTGGTTGATCCCATGAACCATTGGCGATTGCTTTTGGTACATCTAATCTTCGAACAGCGTCTTTTTTCTTAACAACTGTACCTTTAATAATTCCTCGTGCCAAACGATTAGTGTCTGGTTCATCAATGTATTCTTTTAGTGGATACTTATTGTTTGGGTCTCTAAAACCAATTGCATCAGAACCAGATGCTTTACTTTCTTCAGATGGTCCAGGAGTTGGCTTAGAACCATCTGCTGGTGGCTCTGGAATTGGTGCTGAAGCATCTTTGTCTGAACCACTATCGCCAGCTGCACCATAGAAATATTCGTAGTAGGCTAATTTACGTGCAGAAATATCTGGTGAGTTTACACCAACTGCAGCTTTTGCAGCTTGGAAATATCCAGGATGCGAATTGGCATTAACTTTAGATGATACTCTGTCTTTGATGTAAAGTGCAGCAACCAATGCTGATACGTTAATGTCATCATCAAGAGAATCTGGATTGTTTACAATATCAAGACTCAATCCCATTTGATTGGCAAGATTCTGATATTTCTGATAGTTACCCTTACCAGTCAGCTGAATAAATCCACGTCCAAAGTACTTTCCACCATCAGCATCTGTTTGGTTACCCAAGAAACCTTTACCACGT
>JAUKPS010087527.1:0-36472 GCA_032273165.1 Chlorellidium tetrabotrys | reverse complement strand
TCAGTGTCATGCCGTTATCCGTTTTGAGGCGCTGCGCCCTTATATCACTTTTTAGAAGTTTTTACAGCTTCTTCCCACGCTTCTATTGTTCGGCGGTGACGCAATGCGCAGTCACCATATTTAGCTAATATATCGACTTCCCATATAGCGCGCTCAGGATCAATAAGCGTAGCTGGCGGCGAGGCAAGCGGCGGGCAGTTACTCGCTAGGTTCGCTGGCGGCTGCGGCATTGGCGCGATTGACGCCGCTTTCGAGCAACCCGACAATGCGAACATCAGGAGCACAATCAGCAGAAACAGCAGGCAAAGTCTTGTATATCTCGCGGATGGTTTGCTTCTCTCCGGCGACCACCACATCGGCTTTATCTCGTTCGGATTGGTAGAGCGTTGAAACCTCATCTATTTGTCCTTGCATTTGCTGGCGCTGCTTCTCAGCTTTTTCCAGAACCGCAGAATACGCGGCATCGCACTGCCAGTCTTTGATCTTCCACCCGGCGGTAAGGCCAATAGCAAGAGCGCCTGCCGCCACATAACCCATGAATGGATTAATCCGCACCATTTATTTTGCCCCATTCTCTCACCGCAAATATAGTCGCACAAGATGCAATCGTAGCCGCCAAGTCCGTAAGGGAGATTGGCTGGCTGTTTGCAATGGGCAAGGCTACCGCATTTACAATAACACCGCAAGCAATACCGACACATGTGACCGGACGCCACCAAACCCGGACACGCTCAAGCAGCGCGGTCTCAAGTTCTTTAATTGTCATTTTGGGTCTGGGTATTTAGCGTGCGGAAGTTCCCAATGCGGGCCGTCCTTAAACGACTTCCAGTCGCCGCCCCAAGTGATTGACACATTCTCAAGATGCGCTGCCTTTTTCATGGCCTCTTCAATCTTATCGAACAGCGGCCAATCCCAACGAATGCTGCCCGCTACATACGGCGCGATGTCAACCGCGAAGCCATGAATGTGGCGCGAACGCATAGTCTTGGTCGCACCTTTGGCGAACAGTTCTTTCTGCCGTGCGGGGGTCCGCAGCCCCTCGATGACAGTGAAGTCGATATTGGAAATGCTAATGGCGCGTTTAACGACGCGCACCAAATCGGGATGCACACCCCGAAGGTTTAACAGGGAACGTGGGCCTAGTTTAAAAGCCATTACCGATCTGCCTTGTTGTCCAGCTTGTCTTCAATCCGGCGTAGGTGCATCATCACCTCGTCGAACTTCTTGTCTATGCTGTTGAACTTCTCGTCGCCGAACTCCAGCTTCGTCTCAAGGATGGCCAGTCGGTTGCTGAGTTGCGTCCATACGCCAATGATGGCGAAGATGCCAGCAACAACGGTGAGAAGCGTGTCGATGCCGAATGACATGTCCATTAGCTTGGCTCCACTGGCCATACGATGTTAAAAGGATTAGCTTGATCCGTTATATCGCGCAACGCTTGGCGGTGTGTAGCCCATGCAGCGGCGTCTGCCGAAGCATCGGGAAGCTGCGTCCAATCGCAGGCTGCCAGCAGCCTGTTACGTTCAGCGCGGATCACAGCCCATTGCGCGCCGACCTTTGCCGCTGATGCGTCTGCGTCTAGGTCTGTCACGATGTAGTTCTGGGTCCAGACGCCATCGATCAGAATTGCCGGGCCTTCCTCGCGGACTTGCGTTGCAGGGTCGAAGTAAGGCGGCGTGACGATCTGCTTTTTGTGAACGCCAAAATGCGTGACCTGCTCAGGTGTCAAACTGCGGGCGTAACAATAGTTATCCGCGTCCCACTGCGTCGGCTCTGCATCAAAGATGTGCCGTATGAAAGTGTCGCCTTGGGCTTGGACATACCACATTATTCTGCTTCCTTTGCTTGCCGCTTGGCAGTTGCACGAATGACGGCTGCATCATAAGCGGCTTGGTCTTCGATCTGTTCTTGCAGCGCCGCCATGATAGCTTCCACGTTGCCCATTTGCTTGCGTGTGGCATCGAGGCGTTCTGCTACGTTGGCTGCGAACTCATTGTCCGTGGCGTTGGCAATCAGATACTCAAAGTTCTTGCGGTCAAAGTCGTAATGAAAATGCTCAATCTCGCGGGCGTATATAGCGTCGGCGAGAGTATCGTATTTGTATTCGGCGTTGAGTTGTGTGTAGATCATGTGGTGTCTTTCTTTACGCAGATACGGTAAAAGCTACGCCGATGCCATTGCCAGTAGGCAGCGTCACGGGGTTTGCGTATTTAACGCCGAAGCCAGAACTACTGCTCCAAGGATATGCTGTGACGTAGGGTGAATTTTGATGCGCTACAGCAATAGCATCCCCCAACGCAGAAAAAGCTACCTTATTGCCAACACCCGTAGGAAGTGTAGCTGGGTCTGTGTATTTAGTGCCGAAACCAGAACCGCTCCAAGGGTATGCTGTAATGTAGGGCGAAGAACTATTCGCTACAGCAATAGCGTCTCCACTCGGAGAAAACGCTACGCCATAGCCGTTACCAGCAGGCAGCGTAGCTGGGTCTGTGTATTTAACACCAAAGCCCGTGCTACTGTTCCAAGGGTACGCTGAAACGGCGGGTGAATTAGAGTGCGCTACGGCAATAGCATTCCCAGCGGGAGAAAACGCTACGTCGCTGCCGATGCCTGTAGGGGTCGTAGCTGGATCGGCGTATTTAACACCAAAGCCCGTGCTGCTGTTCCAAGGGTACGCGGTGACATAGGGCGACGTAAAATGCACTACGGCAATAGCATTCCCAGCGGGAGAAAACCTTACACCCATGCCGAAACCAGCAGGCAACGTAGCTGGGTCGGCGTACTTAGTGCCGAAGCCCGTGCTACTGCTCCAAGGATATGCTGTGACGTAGGGTGAAGAGAAACTCGATACTGCTATAGAGTCGCCAGCACCAGAAAACGCTACGCCGTTGCCACCGCTAGGAGGCAGCGTAGCTGGGTTAGCGTATTTAGTGCCGAAGCCAGAACTGCTCCAAGGATATGCTGTGACGAATGGCGTAGTGTCGTGCGCTACAGCAATAGCATCTCCACTCGGAGAAAACGCTACGCCGTTGCCGTTACCAGTAGGCAGCGTAGCTGGATTAGAGTATTTAGTGCCGAAGCCAGAACTGCTCCAAGGATATGCTGTGACGAATGGCGAAGTGGCGTGCGCTACTGCGATTTGGAATGGTGTAGCATTTGTTTGGAAAAGATAATTTGCCATCCACTTAGTCGCGGTGACTTTAATACACATTAGCGTGTTGTTTGGATAAACAGTTTGCGTGCCGACAAGGCCGTTACCGTTTACCAATGTGTCACTAGTAATCGCCACGTTGACGCGAGTGCCGCCATTCTCCACCGTGAACAGAACCACCGTGCCAATGGGAAACGCAACACTCGCATTTGCTGGGATGGTATATGTGCGGACGTTAGCGTCCGACGCAGGATGGAATATCTGCTTGCCAGCGTCGCCAATTACCAATGTGTAGTTGGCTGATTGACTGTTCTGCGGGTAAGACACCGCGCTCGATGGAGCCGCTGCGGATGTCCATGTCGTGCCGTTGCTTGTCAGCAAGTTCCCAGAAGCCCCCGGAGCAACAGATGATGCCCATGCAGAACCAGTCGAGATGGCAACGCCTGCGCTCGGATAAACCTGCGCAGGAATAGTAATAGTTCCCCAGCTTGCGTTTGTACCATCAGTCGTGACGTACTTTCCGGCGTTGCCGGTCTGCGAAGGAAGCGTGTTGTTGAACGCGGTCTGCTGCACAAAAGCAGTCGTGGCCACCTGAGTTGTGTTCGTGCCAGTGGTGGCTGTCGGCGCGGTCGGCGTTCCAGTGAACGCAGGAGAAGCAAGACCCGCTTTACCATCCAACTGCGTCTGCACATTCGATGTCACGCCATCAAGGTAGACGATCTCTGCTGCGCTTACGCCGCCGATGCTTGTCGTCGATGGAAGCGTAACCGTGCCAGTGAATGTTGGGCCGACCAGCGGCGCGTAGGTTGACGCTGCCGCCGTAATGGCTAGTTTAGTATCAAGCTGCGTCTGGAGGTTCGACGATACGCCATCGAGGTAGCCGATCTCAGCCGAGGAAACTGGGCCAATGCTTGTAGTCGAAGGCAGACCAACCGTGCCAGTAAATGTCGGCGAGGTAAGCGGGGCGACAACGCCACCTGAAACAGCGCCGGTGACATTCAACGTCCCGGCAACAGCAGCTACTTTCCCAGCACCTACGTTAATACCAACGCTCGTCCCTGTGCCGTTAGCGGCAAAGACACCATCGACGAGATCAAGGTCGGTGTTTAGCTTATTGCCCCAAGTATCGGCGGATGCACCGATCTCAGGTTTAGTGAGGCCAAGGTTTGTAGTTGTTGTATCCGCCATTAACCAAACGTCCTTGTCCTAGAAGCCAACCGACTTGAACCTGTCTTGGCCCGTTGCTCTGCAACTTCGTATTCAGCCATCAGGCGGTCTAATATACTAGACCAAACACCAATGCGCTCATCTTCTTTCAAATATGGCGCGCTTTGAACGAGCGTTGCATAGAGGTATATATCAGGGTTGGCCGTTAAAAGCCAGTTAGATGTGTTCGAATCCGACAAACCAGCAACGCGGGCGTAGTACATCAACTCGCCCGTGTAAGAGCCGTCAGGCGCAGGAACATGTTGGAACTGAGTGCCGACAGTTGAGAAGAACAGCGGTACGCCAGCCGCAGAAAACTTTGTCTTCTGGATGATGGCTTCTTCCGGCGTTACAAATTCCATAACCGTGATTGGATTGGTATTAACCTGATAACGGATTGTCTCCATCCAATCGGATGGGCGGTTCTCATACTCCGCGTCAATAGTGACGGTAGCCCGTGTCACCATTTCCGGTGAACGAAGACGGCGGTTAAGCGCAGCCTCGGCCAGTGAGATGAAGGACGGAATAGTCGCGGTTAGATCATCCCTGTTAAGGAAGTCCGCGACCGTAGTCCTCAATTCGGAGTATGTAGAAATTGCCATTAAACAGTCCCCGGCCTTGTGCGGAAGTAAAGGTTGTCCGGATCGTTCAACCACTTCTTCATCGCCTCTTGGTCTTTCGTAATACCTTGGCGTTCAAGTTCATAATACACTGAAAGCGGGATGCTGCCAACCTTTGTCCATTCACCCCAGCGTTCCGGCGCATTGTTAAATTCGCGTTTGTTCTGCTCGATGATTGCCGAAACGTCCTGCTCTTTCGAGATGATCGCTTCGTCCTTCTCGGCATCGTAATCGTAAAATGTTTTGACGCCTGTGAAAGCATCGTCGTTGATAAGGCGTTTAGTCATAAAACCCTCAATAGTTAGATGAGGGGGCGTTATGCCCCCTCACCCAAATAGACCTTCTTACGAAGTGGTCAAGTCGGCTACGATACCGTGCGCAGCTTGGCTGTTTACCTTCAGACCGTACTCGACAAGGAGCAGAGCCTTTTCGGCATCGCCCGTCTTAGCCAGATCAATCTTCTGGATTGGACGCAGAACCGCCAACGCTGCGTAATCAGGATCGGCGATGAACGCGTCACGGTCACGCTGGAAGCGGTTAGGAACGATGTTGACCGTACCGAAGTCAGACACATAAACGTCGGCTGCGCCGATGATCTGTGCCTGCTGACCGGCAGGAACGTCGCGGTAACGAGTAGCGATACCAGTGAACGCAGAAGCGGCGGTCTTGTTGAACGGACCAACCATCAGCATCTTAGGCGTACCACCCGAAGTCCAGACCTGCTGGATTACGTTCTTCAGAAGTGTTTCTGTGAACGCACGCTGCGTACCATCGGTACGAGCAGCAGTTGGAGTTGAGCCAACAGTTGGGTTAACACCACCTACGCCGAACGAGGTGTTCGAAGTCAACCATGCAGGCAGACCAGCGGTACGACGAGCAGTTGAAGTGTTACCGGCAACCGAAGCTTGGTTGGCAAGAAGAGCGGCTTCCATATCGCGCTTCAGTTCCGAACCCAGCTTAGCAAGCTGATAGGTCAGTTCTGAACGACGGCCTGCCTTATCGACGCTTTCGAGCGTGCCGGAGATTACGACGTTCTTCGTGCTGATCTGCGTGTAGTTACCAACGCGTGAGGTTGGCGAAACAGCAGTGAACGAAGAAATGTCGTCACCTTCGACAGCGGCGTTAGCAGCCGAGGCAGCAGCAAGGCTGTCCGTCTGCCATTCAAAGTAGGTGTTCTTGACGCTTTCGCGGCCAATGTTCGAAATGAACGGAGTTTCTTCTGGCGAGATGTTATAGATAACGTTCGACAGGTCTTCACGAATACCGATAGCTGAGTACCGGGTAAAAGTATTTGCTACAATAGCCATTAGTTCACATCCTTATTAAATGAGTTTATCCAACAGGGCCGCTGCATCTGCGATACGACCGCTACGCACAAGGCGCTGGGACGCTTTCTTTACATCGGTTGAACGTGTGTTGACTTGAGTACCTGAAGAACCGGGACGGACAATCCGCGCAACCTTCTTTGGCTGTGCCTTCACCTTTTCCACTTTCTTCGAACCCTTATCAAACATCATCGCTTTGCGCAGGATTGAGACGTGACTGGCTTGAACAAGTGCACTGAGGTCGCGTTCGCTAAACCCGTTATTCAAAGCCCATTCACGAAGTTCCTTAGCTTCGCTTTGCATTGTGCCTTCGTCTTTCCATTCAGGAATGACTTCGGTGAGTTTGGCGCGCTCTGACTGTACAATGTCAGCCAAGGCCCGCTGTTGCTCTTTAGCCATCTCTTCAGCAATTCGCTGCTGTTCAGTATTAATCGCCTGAAGTTTAGCGACTCGTTCCTGACGAGACTTATTCCAATGCCGTTCTAACCGCGCCGCCTCAATGGGGTCTTCATTATAAAGATTGTCCCAATCAGGCTCAGCATCGGACTGCACCTCAAGTTGCGCTTTAAGCACTGGGAGCAGTTCCGCGTATTGAGCGCGTTCCATACGGATCGCTTCGGCTTCGCCGTGGAACGACTTGCGTTCTTCAGCTAAGGCCTGAGTTTTCCGTGTGTAATCCGAATAACGAGAATAACCTTTCCGAAGTTCGTCAAGGGTGACTTCCAATTCTTTGCCATCATCTTTTACCTTGATGACTAGATCGTCAGGAAGTTCCTGTTCGATAACCTCTTCTGTGTCGTACTCTTCATCCGGGTCAGACTCTTCGGCTTCATCTTCTTCCGAGTAATCCTCGGCTTCAGGTTCTTCCTCATAGCCCTGAGCCTCTTCAGGCTCTTGCGCCTCGGCCTCGTCTTGGGTATCCTCATCAGGGCCAAGCAATTGGTCGATGGCTAGTGTTGCTTCGTGGAGGCCGATCCCACCACTGGGGTTGCCGACTTGTTCCGTCATATAGCACCTTCTTTATTAAATGTTAACTCCTCGATTTGGCGACTAAGCCGTCGTCAAGGATTGCCTGTAGGCGGGCTTTCAAGCGCTCAAGTCCTTTGAGCGTGTGAAACATGTCAGAGCGTGCGTCGTTGTCGGCATAGCCGGACATACGCCACTCTTCAAAAATATCTTTTTCCACTTCGGCAAATGCCTCCTTGAGAATGTCATCCTCAAGAAGGCGCTTTGCGTGGTTAGCTTTTGTTATAGGGTCCATTAGATCAACGGCTCGTATCTAGGGTTTGTCGCCATAATCGGCTGTGCTTGTGGGGCAGGAGCCGGAGCCGCAGAGTTAAGAAGTCCGTAGCCCGGCTGGAAGAACATAGCTTCCGGACCAAAACCATACCGCTCGTAATCCGTGATGTTTGGATTGGCGCGCATATCTTGGCCTGCGCCTATACCTACGCCCGGTCCAAATTGCGATACATACGGCATTCCTGTTCCCGTACCATCGCCACCAGCCAAAAGGTTTTTTAGAAGATCGGCCCCGATACCACCAATCGACAGGAGTTGCGGTATGTTCAGGCCAGTGCCGAGAACACCGCCCTTGTCAGCGGGAGGTGGTGTGCCCGCCGTCTGCGCTGCGGTAAGCGCACCGCCGATTGCCGCAGGAATTGCAGTTTCAATACCAGCTATAGGTAGGGGGGCGGCTACTGATCGTGGCGCGGTAACAACAATAGTTTCGTCGGTGGGGGCGGGTTCTGACGGTAAAGGCTCAGGCAGAACGCTCTTTGGTAAAAATTCCGTGGCAATAGGTGAAACTACTCCGGCCAACGCGCCACCGTAATTCGGTACAACAGGCGGAACTCTAGTCCCACTGACGACAATGGTGTTGTCCAATGGAGGCTGTACAGTTTCTGGTACAGGTTGCTCCGCAAACTTCTCGGCTGGCGTCTTGTAACCAGTGATGTCGCTCAACCCACCTTTTACGGCCTGAGATAACAGTGTGTTACCTATGGCGCTTCCCGCGCCCTGAGCCGCTTTTGAAAGGCCAGTGACAATAATCTGCTCAGCGGCTTTTTCTGCTGCTGTTTTTGTTAATTCTTCAGCGGTCTTGCCCGCGAGTATACCGCCGACATTGCCTACGGCTTTTCCGATTGCTTCGTTAGCGCCGGAGACGTTACCTAAACCAGCCGTGGCTGCGCTGATTAAACCTGCTTTGAGAGGGTCTTTGCCAGCCAAGCCAGCGCCTGCCGCACCCGCCATAGCGGCTCCGGCCATCTGCGCCGGTAGGCTCATTCCCCCAGTCAAAAGCGCCATGCCGATGGGGAGCGCAACACTGGCTATATCGCCGATAGTGCTTTGGTTCCGCTTCTCATTAGCGACGATGCTATAGCCACTTTCTTGCTGGGGATTTGGAGTTTGTATTTGCCACTGCGCCTTCGCACCGCCCTCAGCAGTAAGCGCACTGGCACGGTTTATAGCCTCCTGCGCGCCTTCATACCCAACACCTTCGTAGACCACTTTCCCTGTGTTTTTGTCAACGAGACGAAAGGCTTGGGTTGGCGATGTTACCTGTATGTAGTTACCGCCATACGCAGTCGGATTGCCTTTGCTCGATAGCGGCGCTTGGAACATTTGTAAGTCAGGGTTAGTTGGGTATATCCCACCACCCTGTAAGCCGCCGCCAAAGTCTGAACCGAAATTCATCCCGTATAGGCCACTTAGGTCCAAGCCCGCCAAGCCGCTCAAGTCGTAAGACGCTTCAGCCATTACATCATCCCTTCTTGTGGCATTTCAGGTTGCATCGGCATCTCAGGCTGCATCTGGGCTTGTTGAACTGCCTGCGCCATCTGCGCGTTTTGCTGGGCCTGTTGAGCCTGCACGGCTGCTCGTTCCATTTCACCTTGCTGGCGTAGGAACTCACGGTCGCGCTGCATCAACGCTTCGATGTTGGCCGTGTTGACCTGCGCGCCGTACTTGGCTTCAATCTCGGCTGCCTTAATCATCATATCGGCATCGAGTTTGTCGCGCTCACGGTCGTCCTTGCGCAGCATCTCTTCGCGCTGCAACTCAAGTTCTGCGGCCTTCTTCTGGATGTCAGCGCGAATCGCTTCCATCTGGACCTGAGACAGCATCTCTTCCGGTGTCGGCTGCGGTGGTGCAGGCGGGGGAGGAGGCGGCATCGTGGCTGGGTCTTTGAAGAACACAGTCGGATCTTTGAATCCAGCCAGCGCCATCATCTGGGACAGCGTGTTGTAGTAACCCTGCATGTCGGCCAGCGGTGCACCCATCTGCATGAGCATCTCTTGCTTGGCTGCGACTTGACCCAAGAACGCCATCTTCTCTTCGTTGCTACCAGTACCGATAGCGACGTTGACAACGACATCCATGCTTGTGTCCCACACACGTGGGTCAATCGGCACAAACGTATTACGCAGACGCACCATGCGCGGAGCATCTTGGTTCTTGGCGATAAGCTGCATCGACTTGTGGAACAGGCTCTTCATACCCGTTTCGGCGAAGATACGGCAGATCAGTTCGATATGCTGCGCCGCAGCAGTAATCGTGGCGGCGACAGCAGCGCGGGTCGAAGACTGAAGCGCATTTGCATCTAAGCCAGATGCGGCCTTGGAAATACCTGTGCGGTTCTCGCGCAGTTCGTCCATGTACTGCAACATCGGGAAGGCTTGCGACCCGACGAACGGCATCGTGAACGGCTGTACCATACCCGGTGCGCGCATACGGATGATGCCACCGACTTCGGTGTTCATCACGTCTTCGATGTTGACTTGGCCTTCGACAACGCCCGTGCGTGGGTGGATCGACTGAGCCAAGCTGTCCAGCGTGTTGCGCAGGATATTCGACTTGATAAGCTGAATGTCCATCGTCACGTCGGCAATCGACATACCGAAGAACGTGTGTGGCTCTGGATCGGGGCAGAAGTCTACGAACGGAATAAAGTCGCAAGGTTCCCAATGCAGTACCTTGTTGGCCGTGCCAGCAACGCAGACGCGGCAAAGTTCCGCAATCCCATCGCCGTCCATGTCAACGTACACATAGCCCTCGATGTAGAGGACTTTGCGTGATGTTGTATCCGTGCGACCGGTGATTTGAACGAACGCTTGCGGGTTACGATCAAATGTTTCTTCGTTCCCACCAAAATCGTCCAGCGTTTCGAAGCCAAGGTTTTCAACCTCATCCCACTCGTAGCCCATCTTCACAAGATCGGATACGGTAACATAGCGACGGTGGGCTACAAACTCGGCTGTCTCGATAGAACGCGCACGGCGGTCAATCAGAAACTCTTCGGGCGGTACTGATTGAACGCGTAAGCGGCCCTTCTCCGTTGTGCGGACAACGGTGCAGTCGTAGGTCGCAGGCTGGGTTTGGCCCATCATGCCCATCGGCGTTTCGGCTATCGTCTCGCCGTAAGTAATCTCTACATCCTTAACTTCGATATTGGCATCGGCCTGAAGGACCGAGAAGGTAGCCTCGTCCAGACCCGTGAAGTAGTGGGTCGTGACATCTTTCTCGGTATCCCACCAAACTTTCATGATACCGTTCTTACGGATCAGGGCGTCCTTAAATGTGGAGTAACATTCGCTGAATAGGTTGTTATCGCGTGTCAGGCAGTAGTTGACGTAATCCGTCGCTTGCTGCGCGCTTTCAACATCTTCTGGGCCGTTCGGCGCGAACTCGACGACGTTGTTCGCCGCGAAAAATACCTTCATAATCGACGGCATCATGGCCTGTACAGTATCCCGTACATCCATCGACATTGCCTGCGACCGGCCTTCCTCTTCGTTGCCGAAGGGTTCACCCTTATAGTACTGGCCTGCAAGCGCACGCTGCGGGCTGATGTCATCATCTATATAATTTTGAGCGTCGTCAATCTCGGCCATGACGATGTTCTGAAGTTCTTCTTCAGACACAGGCTCTTCGACCTGCTCGTCTTCCATCTCTGGCTCTTCAATGGAAACTTCCGTACCGTCGGGAAGTTCCATAGAAGTTTCATTGGCCATATCTTCGCTGTCGTCGTTTTCCGAGTTGGCGTTGGGAACCCCGGTATCCTGATACATGCCTTGATTCTTAGCCATGTCGGCCTTACTCGGCTTACGGTTATTACGATACGCCATTAATCTTCACCTCGTTCAGGATAATCCATCCCGTGCATTGCCAGTGCACCGCGTTTACGGCTGCTCATTTCAGCAGTGATAGGTCCACCCGCAAGCCAAGCATCACATGTGCGGTCCCCGGCACACTTAAAATCAAACAACTCACAATACCCAAGGTTTGCTGCGGCCTGAACTTCCTCTTCGTAAGACGGACCTTCTTCGCCCTTCTCGATCCCGTATTTAATACAGGCCAACATCTGAGGCGTTTGGATAAACGCAGAGCAATTCTTGCAACGCATCGTCTTGGCTTCAGGAACGTCTGTTGCCCACATGTCTGCCTTATCAGCCCAGAACTCAGTATTAGGTTCACCGGGATTAGCGGGGCCATACCCGACATTCTTAAAGGCCCAGTTACGAGCCTTCAAGTTTGCCTTAACGTCTTGGGTTTCGATAGGGCAATCCATTATTTCTTTTTCATCTTCTTGCTCATTCCCGCTTCGGATAGAGCAATCGCTATAGCCTGTTTGCGCGATTTAGCCAAGGGAGCCTTTGCAGGGCCTTTAGGGTTTACGCCAGCGTGCAATGTGCCGCGCTTAAATTCGCCCATAACCTTAGCTACTTTCTTGTCGGCCTTAGTTGGTTTCTTCATTGGGTTGGTTTCCTTTCGGCGTATACGCGCCGCGTTCACTCAAATACACAATGGCCCGGTAAAGAACTTCCGTACTCTCTCTCGCATGGCCAAGAACTAAATTACATCCCGAACATAGTATGCCGCGAACATCCCCTGTCTCATGGTTATGGTCTACGACAACTGATCGCTTATCTCTATACGCTAATGTATCAGATATTTCTACCTTACAAATAGGGCAAGCGAAATTCTGATTGGCGACGATTGTCTGGTACTCATCGTTACTAATACCGTATCTACGCAAGAGATTGCGGTTGCGGTGGTAATGGGGGCGTGCGGCTGCGAAGGCTTGATGGTACGCACGCATACACTTCTTACATGTACGCCTTTGGGGATAGAAGTCGTCAGTCGGCTTCTCTTCGCCACATTTCGGACAAGTCTTTGTTTCCACGGATACGCTCCCTGTTACAGGCCTATAGCCTATACTTTACAGAAAAGCAAAAAAGTAGGATGGCGGCGTTCATGACGAAGGAGCAGCATCGTCTCGTCGCTATTACCGGCCTAGCCGCGCACATCCTTAGTCGCCCGGCAGGGAGAGGGAGAGGAGGAACCTGCCGGGCAAAAGAAATATAACACATCAATCGCTTATGTCAAACAACACCCTTGATGTTCCGCCGCAAAGCGCCTGACTTGTTGGCCATCGAGTATCCGTGCATGATCGTCGATATATCGGTGGCGAGACACAGGCACAGGGCGTCCGCCTTATCTGGCGAAGGAAGTCCGCGCTTCTTCATACTCTCCTTACTCTCCACCTGCATCTTACCCGACGAGGTAAAGGTGTAGCGCGGTGACGCCAACTCGGCGAATAACTGTTCATCCTTCGGTATCTTTACGTCACGGTTCGCCAGCCACCCCTTACACTTGAACCACAATTCGGCGCGTAGGTTGGCGTAAGTCCCTTTCATCGCAGGACTTTCTGCCACGTTGATCCCACGCGCTGGCAGACCCAGTTCGCGCAGACGGTCGAGAACGCCCGCCCCCAACCCGATACTATCAACCAATATCTCGACTGGCTGCTCCGAAGGGACAAGCGCCTCGAACTCAGCTACGACTGCGCCGGTTAGCTGCATAAGGTCTAGACCTTTCCAAGTCTGTATCTCTTCAACAACCGGGCCGCGCCGCTTGGCGAGTGCGGAAGCGTCCGACCCCATACGCGCAACGTCGAGGCCCCAAACACTTTTCGTCTGCTTGGCGATCTTAATCTCGCGGTTCATGGCCCCGTCAATCAACTCGACAGGAATGACGGTATCTTCTTCACGAGGCGGGAAGTTACCCAGAACGCGCACATGGTACGCCGGGCTGTCTTCGCCATACCGTAGCTGCATCTCTCGAACGAACGCATCGGATACGCGTGGGCTGTCGAGGCAGCTAACGTGGAATGTTTTCCATTCACCCTTCAAACGGTTGTGCGTATCGTAGAATAACCCGCTGTTTCGTGTAGGGTTTCCGAGGAGAAGCGTCGTCGCATTGTGGCCCGACATAGAACCAGACGCAGCTTCGTACACACTCTCCGGGATACCGGACGCTTCGTCGGCGACGAGCAGCACGTTGTCGGCGTGGATACCCTGCAACGCTTCCGGCGTTTCAGCGCGGCTCGTTCTGGCCGAGATAAACGCTTCACTAGCTGCGGCCTTCAACTCAATACGGTCGGCCTTCACCTCGATCAGAACCTTCAGCACTTCGGGCAGTTCATTCACCCATCGCTTCAGTTCCGCGAACATCGCATCGAACAACTGTGCGGATGTCGGCGCAGTAACAACAACCTTTACCGGATAGCGCGTCAGGAAGTAATGCAGCATGGCCCAGCTTGCGGCTGTAGACTTACCTACCCCGTGGCCTGAGCGGACGGAGATACGGCGTTCGCCTGAGCTAATCGCCTTCAGAAACTCGATTTGCCACGGGTCTGGCTTCGTTCTCAAAATATCGCGCACGAACCCGACGGGATCATCGCGGTACTTCTTCAGGAACTCCAAAAAGAAGTTTGGCTCAGATTTCGTCATTCTTATCTCCCCTGATTACACGTGCGATTGTTTGGTGACTTACCGTGATACCATGACGCTTTGCAACTATAATAGCAATATCGCGGTAGCTATGGCCTTTAACGCGTGCGGCTTTCATGGTGATGAGCGCGTCCTGCGCGTTTGGCTCTGGGTGCAACTTGGCCTTGCGGCCTGTGCCAGACTTCTTAAAGCCGAACGGCACTTTGCCACCGACGTATCCGCCTTGTGACTTCTTGGCCCTCTTACCGGCGGTGACACGTTCTCTGATACGGCGGCGCTCCTCGCCAGAAAAGACGGCCATGATCTCTAACATGAAGCGTCCGTTCGGGTTGGCCTTGTCCATCACATTGCCGTAGCCGTTGATGATGAGATTAATGTTCGCCGTTTCCCAGTCGGCAATCACGTTTAGTGCGTCCCGTGCGTCACGGAACATACGATCCAGCTTCGATACGATGACGGTATCGCCGGGCCGGAGGAACGCCAGCTTGCAGCCTTCTTCTCGGCGTAGCAGTGGGACACCGCCGGAGACGCCCCGCTCTTCGTAGATATGGTCTAGTTCCATATTATGTGTGAGCGCGATGCCTTGAATTTGGCGTGCTTGATCATCAAGCGATGTGTTCTCAATCTGGTCCTCAGTCGAGACTCGTGTGTACCCATAAACTGCCAACGTATTTCTCCCGTTTTTTGTTGTGCAGCACTGTTACACTCTATTGTTACAGTTTGGCAAGCAAAAAAGTTCAGAATTTTTTTGGCTGGGGGATCAAAAACAAAGGAGTACGGGGGGTGGGGGGCACACCTCGATGTCTGTTTAGTTATACGTACGCACCCCCCGCGCAAGGCCGGGGCGGGGGGGGGTATTTTTAAATGCCTACCGCCCCCCTATAGCTAAAAAGGCACGCAATCCTGCGGGTTTCAGGGTGTAACAGTGTTTTAGTGAGCGACCAAATGGGTTCGAAGGCGCACAAGAATCGAGACCGCCCGGTCTCTATCCACCGGGTTGAACCGGAATCCTGTTCCTGTCGCATTATAATATATAGGCAAGGCAATCACATTCGAATGTGATTCATATTACTACCATTATGGGAGCGATTACCTATTGTGTAACAGGAACGCTGTTCCTATTCAGTGTCCGTCAACAGCAAAGAGGGAGTGACAATGGCGTTTGATTTATCACAGTATATCCCATTCAACGCATTTGCGATGATATGGATTGTTTGCATGTTAGCTGGCGTCGCATTCGCTGGCCGTAATGATAAAGAGGGAGAGTAATAATGGCCACACCGACTATTCGCATCGCACATAGCAAGCGCAGAACTGGCGTCACAGTCTTTTCATATGTCGCATGGCCGACAGAGCGATACGGCACTCAAAAGGATGGATTCAACACTGTCTCGCATGACACGTTGGACGAGGCCTTGGCAGAGATGCACAAGCGCATTGCATATGACTGGCGGCAGGTTCGTATATCTGGTGGCGCAGTCCCCGATATCATTGACTGCGGCAAGGTTGCCGACATCACTGGCCGCACTCACAGCTTTTAATCAATCAACGGGAGTAAATAATATGTACGCATTACCAGCCAAGCCAACAGCCCGCGACATCATCGAACGGTCGATAGTTTGCCATGATGAAACATTCCGCACAGCCCTAATTCAACAGGCAGAGGTGCACGATACGTCTGCCATGCTCACCCCTAATGAGAGGGCGCGTCAAGGCGCGTTGGCATCCTTTAAGGCCTGCCTGTCATCCTACGACATCATTGGGAGAGACGACATGACGCCATACGAAAAGGCGCTGTTTATCGGATCTGATTGTGGCACAATGGTAATCGCTCTGAATATCGCCTGTAAGCTGCAATGCCTGCCACCCCATATTCGGACAGAGGCCGCAGCATCATGGGGAGAGGCAGTCTAACACCACCGGACGGCGGAGCAATCCGCCGCGAGGATGGCGCTAGTGCCAATTAGAGGGAAAAACCAATGACATTCATCACACAAGCAATCGAAACCCGCTATCTTGGGCCTACCAATACCAAGGGCGGACGTATCAAAGCGACCGCATGGGCTGGCAGTGTCACAGTCGGCTACGACCATGCGCTAAACAGTGACGGCAATCACAAGGCCGCCGCAGACGCCCTGATTGCTAAAATGGGTTGGACTGGCACGTTCGCACAGGGCGGTAACGTCAAGGGTGACGGTTACTATTTTGTCAACATTGAGGGAGCATAACATGACACTGGTATATAAGTCATCGCGCAGCGAGATATGGGAAGTCATCGAAGACTACGGTTCTGACTTCTATGTCTACGTCAACGGCAAGCACGTCCGCACCTGCCCATCTATCGACATGGCGAGGGCGTGCGCGTCATGAAGGTGCTAGTCGCTTGCGAATATAGCGCCACCGTCCGCGATGCGTTCCGCGCCAAGGGCCATGACGCTTGGTCATGCGACCTGCTGCCGACCGACGGTGACCCGCACTGGCATATCCAAGGCGATGCGCTGGCTATCGTCAACGGACACGCATGGGATTTGCTAATTGCCCACCCGCCTTGCACATATCTAACCAATAGCGGTGTCACATGGCTGCACAAAGACCCGACACGTTGGGCGAAGCTGGATGAAGGCGCTGCCTTTTTCAAGGCGCTGTTAGACGCACCTGTTGAACGCATAGCGGTAGAGAATCCTATTATGCACAAATACGCCAAGGAACGGATTGGTGGGGTCAAACAGACGCAGACCATCCAGCCCTATCAATTCGGGCATTTGGAGCAGAAAGCAACCTGCCTATGGTTGAAGGGCCTACCGCCGCTAAAGCCAACGTCCGATCTGAAAGCGCAGACTAAGGCGTTGCCTGACAACGAGCGCCAGCGCCTGCACTATCTGCCACCATCTGCCGATAGGTGGAAGCTGCGCAGCACAACATACAAAGGCATTGCGGAGGCAATGGCTAATCAATGGGGAGAATTATAGTGATTAAACCACAACAGGCCGCGCCATTAGGCCGGAACCACCGGGTAAGTTCAGACCAAGCTTGGCCATTGCGCAATTCAGATGGCCTGACATTCGCAGAAGCCAAGCGCCTTAGAGAGCAGGAGCAAAGCAAATGAACGACAATGATGACGAACCGTTCGACCGATACACCGAACGGGCAAGCGCCACCTTGGCCTACCGCCTGATGGAATATCTGGAGTTTCTTGGCGTGATAACGGAGGAGCATGTCTGTTATCTGCGATACCCGCCAATCGAATTGATAGAAGACGCTGAAAAAGCATTGAAGGGCGAAACTTAGATTTTAGTTTTTAGATTTTAGATTTTAGTTTTTAGATTTTAGTTTTTAGTTTTTAGATTTTAGATTTAAGGATCAAAGCAAATGACAAGTGATGAGTTTAAGGCAACACGCGAGAAGCTAAACATGACGCAAGGGCATCTCGCTCGTAAGATCGGGCTGTCCGAACGGTCGATAAGATACTATGAGCAAGGCGGGCGTTCAGTGCCCGCTCCTGTCTCTATCCTCTTAGAGACGTTTCTAAGGGGTCTGGAGCGTGCATAGCTATAATTGGGACCGTAACCTAGCAATCGCCCTATATGCCTCTCTATGGGCCGTATACGGGCTAATAGAGGCATATAGGCTATGACATGGCGTTCTATTGTCTGGTGTCTGATAGGTGGGCCTTATGTTTTCGCCCTCATGTTGGCCCCCGGAGCGTTTGTGGCGGGGTTGGTGGCGTTGCCCTTCTATTTATTGGGCGGCGGCTGGCAAATCGCCTTCGCATCCACCGCATTTGCCACGGCGCTAGTCTTGGCGGTATATTTAACACGGCTTGTTATTCAGCATGAAAAGGAAATAGACGATGGCCGGACATATTAAACGACGCACCATTGCGTCAAACTTAGACAAGGTTGGCGAGACTGTTTTGCTGGAGAAGATTGCTTCCGGCATGACAATGGCAGGGCTTGCCCGTGAATTGAACATCAGCAACCTCTCGCTCTACCATTGGATACGCAAAGACCTAGATAGAGAGGAGCGGTTCAAGCAGGCGCGGGCAATCGCGGCTGACCAATGGGCGGACGAGTGCCTCGACATTGCCGACGCCTCGGATAACGTCTCGGCTAATGCCGACAGGCTCAAGATCGAAACGCGCAAATGGCTGGCGGGTGTTGCTGCACCAGAGAAGTTCCAAGCCAAGCCGACCGCAGCGGTCCAAGTCAACGTGAACCAACTCCACCTTGATGCACTGCGCCAGCTAAACTTGGCGTCATCAAATCCACCTGAGCCAGAGATCACCATCGACATCACGCCACCCAAGCAAGTCGGCTCTCATAACCTTGATGCGGACGACTTGCCGGGTGTGTTTGACGACGACTAACGTAAAACTCCCATCCGTGCATGGTTTGACCCCTTCGGGCCGGGTTTACAAAAATCCGTGCATGGTTTGGCTCTCTTAAAAATGGCTGTTTTCTGCCATCCGTGCATGGTTGGGCCAGGAGTGCATGGTTTTTTCAAATTCGCTCTATACATTTTGGGTATTGACTTACATATATACTATAAACTATGTATATAACTACCCTACTATATAGGGTACAAAGGGGCGAAACCTATGCACTTCCGGCCCAACCATGCACGGATGGCTGTTTTCTGCGGGTTTCCGCTTACGCCAAACCGTGCACGGATTTTTTAAACCATGCACGAAAGGTTTTAGCATGACTATACAGAATACCCTATTAGAGACCTTCAACTACGACCCTGACACCGGAGCATTGACCTACCGCAAGCCAAGGGGAACTCTTCCCGCCGGACGCCCAGCGGGCACGGCAACCAAGGCTGGCGTATCCGTCCTATTCCTTGGATGCAAAACTGTAGCCCACCGGATCATATGGAACATGATGACAGGCGAATGGCCGCAGCACCCTATCCGCCATGTCAACGGTGACAAACTGGATAATCGCTGGGGCAATTTAGAGGTGCGGGTTCCGCTTCGTAACCGTGAGCCAATCACACGCAAGCCTGTGCCCCGCAGCGCCAACCAAGTCCCTGCGCATGGCGTGGGCCGTGTCGATTTCAATAAGATGGGCGTAACGCGGTTCGAGGCTAACGCTATCATCAACAAAGAGCGCATTTTCCTAGGCCGTTTTGAGACAAAAGTCGAAGCAGAGGCCGCGTTCAAGAACGCAACCGGCTACGCCGCACCCGGCGGGGTATAAAAAAGAGGGGGCGCTATGCCCCCTCAACTTTTTGTATCAGCCTATCGAGAAACCACCGGGCCTTTTTCAAGTCCTCTAACGGCTTCCCTTTCTTCTCGTAGCGCCACAAATATTTTGTGACACTGCCTTTTAAATATCCGGCATATGCCTCCGGACCCATCGACGCTTCGATCCCTTCGATGGCCTCGATGCCTCCGGTCTTATAGTGCGGTGGACTATTGACCACATCTACCACATCGGCGTTGAGCGCATCCCTAATCTCTTTGTATCGCATAAAATCATTCCCATACATTACACATCATCCCTATCATCTGCTTTGAAGTTAATCTCAACGCCGAAGAAATCGTCCGACCCTTCGTCTATCATGGCGTTGATAACCATATAGTCTTCATCGCCTATGAGAAGCTCAAGACCACGGAACACACGCTTCGTTCGTGTCGCCCGGTCCCTTGCGGGTTCAAAGCCATGCGTCGTCATCTCTCCGTTGAACTTACGCTGCGACCAGTCCTTCCCCTTGCCCTCGTTGTTATCCTTGCACCAGTCGCGGAAGTCATTGAACGCCTCATTGGTAGTCATCTCATTGTCCGCCCCAGCCACGCAGCGTTCACTGATCCAGCGGGCCAATGCGTCCTCTCCTGCGAGATACTCATCGGTAGCTTGGATTACTGCCTGCGGTGGGTTCAATCCCTGCTCCAGCCAAGCCTTCGCGCCTTCGATAACCCACGCCAATATGGCTGGATATTCTTCCTTCAGCTTGTCCGGCAAGTCCATGTCCTTGCGGACTGGCTTGGTCTCGAACGGGATGAGGTGCATACGCCGACGCATAGCATCGTCCACGTTGGTAATCTCTGGCTTCGTATTGCCCGCGATAATCAACGTAAACTGCGGATTGAACTCAAACAAATCCTGCCGCATGAAGCGCGCACTAATCTTATCCCCGCCAGTCAGCGCCTTGACCTTGGCCTCGTCCCACCTGCGCGACGGGTCAATCTCCTGCGCGTGAACGAGCCTCGCACCCATCAACGACGCCAACTCCGTCGGATGCCGCTGATTGTTCGATGCAAGAAATACGTCCGCACTGGCCACGGTGGCGTAATCGCCAAGGATATTGCCTATCGCTCCGAGGAACGTCCCTTTGCCATTACCGCCGGACCCGTGGGCGAAGGCAAGCACATGCTCTTTGGTGCTACCCGTCGCGGAATAGCCCGCCAACCTTTGAAGGTAAGAGATCATCTCAGCATCACCGTTGCACGCCTCATTGAGAAACGCTTGCCATTGCGGGGCTGGCTTGCTGAAGTCCGCCTCGACCGATGTGCATTTTGTGCACATGCGAGAACGGTCGTGCGCGAACAAGACCCCCGTCTTCAGGTCCACCATGCCCGACCGGGTGTTGAGGATATAGATGTCCGCGTCTAGCTGCTCGGTGGTCGCCTGCATCGACGGCTCGACTGCCGCCAGCTTCGCCACGTTTGCAATCACATTGTATGACGCCACACGTTGCGCGATCCGTTCACCCTTCTGCGGGCTTTCAATGTTCTGCAACGCCTCGGACGATGCTTGGGCGCAAACCTTGCGGACGATGGACATGTGCTTGTTCGCCACGTCCTTGGCCCACTTGTTCCCGTCCCATGCGACCCAGCCCATGCCGCCCACAACGTATCGAATATCCGAAACGTGTAGCCGAGCAACGCGCTGCGCCAATGCAATGTCACTGTATTCAATCGGTGTTTCGCCTGCTGACGCCACCATGCCGAAGTCTTCATCGTCAAAGTCCGTCACATCGAACTCATCGACCTCGCGCTTGTAGCCAAAGGTCGCGGCCTTACCGGCCAGCCAGTCCCAACCCAACTCATAGGGCGGGTGCATACGACCGAAGTCTGCTTCGATAGTATCGAGCGAGTTAACCCCGTCTTCCCAACGCTCGGCCCAGCTTGCGAATATCTCGAACGCATCCGCCTCATGGTCTGGGCCACACGCTGCTTTTATAGCATAGCCCATGCGGATATAGTCATCGCGGTCGGGGAAGTGCTCGGTCTTGTTCGGGATGGCCGCTACCGCAGCAGCCACATGAACAACGCTCGGCGCAGTAAGCGATGCCTGATCGACGGACTGCCGCTCGACCGCCTTCTGCGCCGTCTTGTCCGCGTGGATAATCTCGCAGCCCATCATCTCCAACGTCTCCGTCAGGTCAGCAAAGAACCGCTCAATCTTTTCCCGCGTGACCTTCTTCAACCCAGCCGGGCCGCGTGTCTCCAAGTCCACATCAAGACTGTATGGCTCCTTAGTAATAGGATGGATACCGGCGATGACGTATTGCTGCCCGTCCCCTAGAAACTCTACAAGCTGCTCGACCCCGCGACCATCACGGAACCGCACCTGCATCCGGCCAATCTTTTCATCGGTGCGATACATGAACAGGCGCTTGGGGTAACGACCGATACGCATCGGGGCTTTGCCCAATGCCTTCACCGCCATATCGCCAATGACACGAGCCAGCCCCTCGTTGACAACATCAATGTCAACCGCAGGATATTTGCTTGCCTTCAAGCCGATATTAGCATGGCTGCGGTCCCACCGCTCCACGTCATTAGGCGTCGGCACATAGTCCTGCCAAGCATAGCCGCCCCATGTGCCCTGCGCATTCTGCCGACCGGGTGCTTTGCCTGCCTGATCCGCTTGGATTTTAGACATGGCTGACAACTCAGCGTTCGGCGGGATGACGGACACGAGATCGGTGAACCCAATCTCATACAGTGTCTTAAACTTCATCAGTGCAACTCCCTCTTTTCAATTTGGTCCCGTCTCTGCATCAGCATATCTACCGCCGCGTCGATGGCGTAGAGCGCAAACTCAGGTTCGGCGTCGGTTAATATCTTATACGCAGGCGTCGTTAGTATTACGCCGCGTTCAAACTCTTCTTCAAAACCGATGATGAATACTGGAATAAACTCCACTTTTTGTTCATCATCGGTCCATCTTACTTTGTCCATGACTAGCCCCCCATGAAGTCGCCACCTTCAACCGCAGCGTTTACAGACCGGCCAGTGTAAGACGCTTTGTTGTCCGCATGGATTTGCTCCGTGCTTCTGGCTGGCTGAAGCGACTGGGCATATACGAGAAGTTCGTAAGCATCAATGACGCCTTCGATTTTTATTTTGTTGCCGTCCCGGCTGGTGTAGCCACGTGTGTTGTTGTCGATCCACTCGGCCAGTTGTGCTGCATATACCTGTTTCATTTGCTCTTCTCCCGTATCTCAAATCCAAGGGCGTCCAGTGCGGCGCGGAGGCGGTGCGCTGCAAAGGCTTGAACGCAATCCCAATCATCGTGCATACCCATTTCTATCTCTGCCGCTGTTGACTTATCGTGAAGGCTAGACGGCTCACCCATATTCTTTAGATAAAGCGCGGCTGCTGCGTTTCGGTCATCCTGCGTGACTGGTGTCATCATATTCGTTTCCTTCTCACGCATCTGCTCGTTAAATGCTGCGCGTTCTTCAGCCACCTTTGCAACGCGCTCGAAACTTCCATTTAGTGAAAGGTTCTGGAATTTGTTGTCTCTCATTGCCCCTTCTCCCGTATCTCAAAGCCAAGAGCATCCAGTGCGGCGCGGATAATCTTGGCGTGGTGCGGCGCTATGCAAATGTCTTCCAACACCTCCGCCAACGGGTCAGGCTTGGAAATGATAAAGCGTTCCAATAACTTACCGCTTGCGTTGTGATACCATGAGTCCACCAACGCATCGCTCACCTCTTGCTTAAAGGCTTCGTGCTGTTCGATGGCGCGGCATAGTGCTTCATGTGTGGGGGCAGCGTCGCGGTCTATGCGACTCACTGCGGCATTGGGCCAACGTTCAGCCCGCACCTCATCCAGCAACTCCAAGGCTTTTTTCTCAATGTCTGTCATTTCAAATGGTCCCCTTCTTCAATCCGATCCGCCAACCAGCGGGTGTTGCGTTCGAACATGTTCATCTTACCTGAGCGAAGCCAAGCAATGATGGCTTCCTTTTCATTCACGACAGGCGCTTCCTGAACCGTGGCTTTTTCTTCCGTAGTTTTTGTAATACGTGTCACTATATTAACTCCTTGATTGTAAACCCTTTTGACTGAGCATAGGCGATGAGGTCGTCGATCCACATGATGCCTTTCCCTGAAACGAAATACTGATTGACGCCCCGGAAGGGTACGTTCTTAACGTCGCCCCATGTGTGGGCCGATTGCTCGTACATCCGTATGTCCGCACGATGGACCGACGGGTGCGTGCGGCGCAAAAAGTTCGCAGCCTCAGCCGCGATCAATTTCGTGTGGCCTCGGAACTCACGCCGGGCGACTGTCTGCTCTACTTCTGTATCGGCTGGGACGAACTTAGTTACCTCGGCGTATCGCTCCGTCTTTGATACAGCGACGGTTCCCGTCTCTTTAAGCCAACCTTTAATCGTTCTGCGGTCGCTTCCGTATAGACGCATAAGTTGAGCGCATGTCATGGTCGGGGCCATCGTGCAGAAGTTATCAGGAACGGACCGCTTCCTTCCACTTGAACTGACAACGATCTCCGTAAGTTTAAGTTCGTCCATCCAACGAACGACCACCGACCTAATCCGGCCATAATGTTTAACGAGTTGCGACACATTCATAGTACGGGCCAACTCCCGTAAGTCCTCCGGTGGTGGCGATTTGTGCGAAACAAACTCCCGTTTCAGCCCTATCTTTCTACGCCGCGTATCAACGGCATCGGCAGAACGGCCAAGCACTTCCCCGATCTGCGCGTATGTCAGATTCTTATGGTAAAGTTCTGTGAGTGTAGCGTCCTCTTCAGCGCGCCACGGCATAAAACTGTTAGACATAAACTCCCTCATTTGTTGATGCCCTTCTTGGGTGGCACAGTTTCAATATCGAACGCAAGAACTTTTTTTGTTGACGACACTATGCTGTTTGTGCCAGCTATATGGAAAGCAAACGTGACACCGACGAAAAAGAGGGAAGAGTATGGTAGTGAGCATCGACTTCGAGACGCGTAGCGCCGTCGATCTTCGCAAGACTGGCGTCTATAAGTACGCCGCTGACCAATCGACTGACATCTGGTGCATGGCATACAAGGCCCCGTGGTCTGACGACGTGCTGGTATGGCAGCCGGGCGATGCGGTAGATACCTATCTTGAAGACTGGATTGTTGAAGGCGGATTGCTCTCGGCATGGAACGCCAACTTCGAGCGCACGATCTGGAACGAGATCATGGTTGGCCGCTATCAGTGGCCCCGTACCAACATTAAGCAATGGCGCTGCACGATGGCGCAGGCCAGCGCGATGGGATTACCCCGCGCACTGGGTCAAGCGGCTGCGGTCCTTGGCGTTGAAGAACAGAAGGACAAAACCGGCGCGGCCCTTATGCTCCGGATGGCACGGCCACGTAAGGTGAACGCCGACGGCAGCTACACTTGGTGGAACACGAAGGATAAGGTCGATGCACTCGTCGCGTATTGCCGACAGGACGTGCGGACGGAACTGTCGGTAGCTGAAACGCTGAACGCAATGCCCGACGCTGAGCGTCGTCTCTATCAGCTTGACCAACGCATCAACGACCGGGGCGTGGCCCTCGACGTTGACCTAGTGCACCGCGTCAAAGCACTGGCTGGAAATGCCAGCGTAGAAATTGACGCAGAAATCCAACGCCTCACCAAAGGCCAAGTCAAGGCCGCAACAAATGGCATGGACTTAGTTGCTTGGCTTAACAGCCATGGGATTGCCACCAAGTCTGTTGACAAGCAGACCGTTGCCCGGCTGCTGACCTCAGACAAACTGCACCCGGTGATCCGTCAAGTTCTTACGCTTCGGCAGAACGGAGCCAAGTCCAGCACAGCCAAGTACGACGCGATGCTGCACGCGGTTAACGCGGACGGACGGATGCGCGGTCTGCTTGTTTATCATGGCGCGGCAACGGGCCGCTGGTCGGGCAAGTTGGTGCAGCCGCAGAACTTCCCACGTCCGCAAAAGAAACAAGACGAGTTGGACGAAATCATCGCCAAACTCAAAGCGGATAGGGATGTGTCGGAGCATGGGGCCGGAACGGTTCTGGCGTCCGACCTATTGCGTTCGATGCTGATAGCCGACGACGGCCATCGACTAATGTTTGCTGACTACTCGGCAATCGAGGCCCGCGTGTTGGCGTGGGTAGCAGGGCAGAGCGATCTCGTTGAGACGTTCCGAAAGGGGGGAGACGTGTATAAAGAAATGGCATCGGCCATCTACAACGTGGGCGTGGAGAGCGTCACTGACGGACAGCGGCAGGTTGGTAAGATGGCAATCTTGGGTTGCGGCTATGGCATGGGGGGCAAACGCTTCGCCGAGCAGTGCGCCACGATGGGGATCAAGGTAGACGAGGACGAAGCTAAGCGCATCGTGGCTGTCTACCGTGAGAAGAACCACAGGATCGCGCAGTACTGGCGAGATGTTGAGCAAGATTTTGTAGAGATGGTGAAGGGGGCAGGCCGTGTTGGGACGGTTCCGCTTCCACTACCTAGCGGGCGGTCGCTTACGTACCACAATCCGCGCATCATTCAGCGAGAGACACCTTGGGGTGCGATGAGAGATACAGCGCAAGTCGATACGTTGAATAGCGTGACGCGACAGTGGGTGTCCCAGATAATCTGGGGTGGCCTGCTGACGGAGAACGTGGTGCAAGCAACCGCCCGCGACCTGATGGCCACGGCCATGATGGCGTTGGAAGTCAAGGGCTACAATGTCATCCTGTCCGTACACGATGAAATCATTAGCGAAGTGCCAGATGGTTTTGGTTCGCTTGACGAAATGATTGACATCATGACACAAGTTCCGGCATGGGCGCAAGGCTGCCCAATCAACGCCGAGGGCAAAGAAGGAAAGAGGTATCGGAAATGACAGCACATGCTAAGTTTGGCGCGTCGAATGCGAAGCGCCGCATCAACTGCCCCGGCTCACTCAACGCCGAGGCTCCGTTCCCTAACGAGAGTTCACCCTACGCCGAACTAGGTACGGCTGCGCACGAACTCGGTGAGTTCTGCTTAGTCAATGGACATGAAGATGCCTTCGCCTTCATTGGCCAAGAGCATAACGGCCACAAGGTTGACGACAACATGGCCCGTGCAGTGCAGGTTTACATCGACCACATCCGCGAGACGGCTGCATTGGAAACAAGCCTATGCCGCTATGAGAAACGCTTCAGCCTAGACAAACTTGATCCGCCCATGCCGATGTTCGGCACGGCGGACTGCATCATCTATGGCAAAGAAAGCGGGACGCTCTACGTCATCGACTATAAGCACGGCCAAGGCGTTGCGGTCGAAGTCGCAGACAACGAGCAGCTTAAATATTATGCGCTCGGAGGCATATTAGAGATCGGCGACAAGGCTCCAGTCAACAAAGTTATAACGGTCGTTATACAACCACGCGCCATGCACCCTGATGGGCCAGTGCGGGAGTACAGCTACAGCCGTGACGACATCATGGACTTCGGCACAGAACTTATCGACGCAGCGTATGCGTCACTGAAGCCGGACGCACCGCGCATCTCTGGCGACCACTGCAAGTTTTGTCTGGCAGCAGGAACCTGTTCGGCTCTGCGCAACAACGCCCTTGAGGTCGCACAAGACGAGTTCGGCACAGTACGAACCGTCAATGACCTAACCCCACAAGAGGTTGCGGACTATCTGCAAAGGATTCCGCTGGTCGAAGAGTGGATCAAGTCTTTGCGCCGCCACGCCAATAGCCTGTTGGAAACGGGCGGCGGTCTTCCCGGCTACAAGCTGGTTGAGAAACGACCAACCCGCCGCTGGCGTGTTGAAGAAGAGTTTGTGGCTTGGGCCACAGAAGAAGGTCTCGATGACGACGACATCTACGAAAAGAAGTTGAAGTCGCCACCGCAGATCGAGCGTGTTGTGGGCAAGAAGAACTTGCCGACATCGCTCGTCATAGCTGTATCATCCGGCACATCAATGGTCGCTGATACAGATAACCGTCCTGCCGTTGCCTCATTGGCGGCGGATGACTTTACCGTTGAATAAGGAAACACCGATGTCAAAAGTTATTACACCTGAAGCAATCATCTCTTATCCGCATGTGTTCGAACCGCAGACGCCTCCGGGTGCAAGCGAGCCAGTTTATTCTTGCTGCCTTGTATTCCTTGACGGGACTGACATGTCCGAACTGAAGGCGACGGCGGCTGCTGTGGCCAAGGAGAAGTGGGGAGACAAGACAAAGAGCCTCATGGAAGGCGGCAAAATCCGTATGCCTTTCCGTAACGATGGCGAAGAGAAGGGCTACCCTGAAGGGTCGGTCTTCATGAACGTCAAATCTAAGCAAGCCCCCGGTGTGGTCAGCAAGTTTGCTGGCGAGAACGGCAAGCCTGCTCCGATTACAGACCCCAAGGAAATCTATCCGGGGGCGAAGGTCCGTGCCTCGCTGCGCGCCTACGCGTACAGCGTCAACGGCAACAACGGCGTTGCCTTCTCACTGGGCAATCTTCAGAAGGTAGCCGACGGTCCTCGTATGGATGGCCGCCTGTCTGCTGCGGACGAGTTCACTGCGACGGAACGTCCGTCCGCAGACATCTCAGATTTGGATGACCTTTTGTGAGTTAAGTAAAAGGAAGGGCCGGTGGTTTTGGAAGTCACCCATCGGCCCTTCTCAATCTAATGCTTGGGCGATCATCTGAGCTTTCTTGGCTAGGGTCTTAGCCACAATCTCATCAACAGAATTGACAAGGCCAAACGTCCGCACGATCACGGGCTTTGTCTGGCCGATGCGGTGGCAACGCTTAGCCGCCTGCGCGTTCACCGCCGGAACCCAATCCATCTCCACAAACGCCACCTGATTCGCAGCCGTTAATGTAATGGCGGTGGAGCAGGCCGTGATCTGGCCGATGAAGACGCGCACCTTCGGGTCGTTCTGGAAGTTATCAATCGCCGCTTGACGGTCGGCTGTCGGCATACCGCCTGCGACTACCACCGGATTGAAGTCTTTCAGCCTATCGTAAAGCGTCTGAATTGCGTCGGTGTGGTAGGCGAAGATCACGATCTTGTCGTAGGCATCATCAGCCAACTCGCCCGCTATCTGTGTGGCGATGGGCGCTGCCTTGGCTACACCCGTCAGCCGACGAAGTGACGCGATGTGAGGAGCAATGCTTTCAATCGCAGCAGAGAAATCTACATTGGCAAGCGAATGCGCGAGGATCATATCGACCGCTTCGGCTTGGCGTGGATCGTCGATGTGTTTCCTGTCGCTCCAGTTATCAATCTCGACGGGTGCGTCCTGCCACCAGATAGGCGGCAAATCCTTCAGCACGACTTCGCCCTTGCGGCGCAGCATGATTGCTTTCAGCACGGTCTTGAACTCGGCCATGCGTTCGGCCTTGTTGCCAAGGATTTGCAAGCCGAACTGGCCGCTCCAAGTCTTGCAGAAATACGTCGTATATTCGGCGAAGTTTAGCGGGTACTGCCAAATCGCTTTAAGATGGGTCCAGAAATCGCTGACATTATTAGGGATGGGAGTACCGCTAAGAAGCCAAACACGATCAGCAAACTTAACAAGACCATCACCGCGACAGTACTGGCCATATAGATACTTTGTGCGCTTAGCAGTACGGTTCTTGAGATAATGAGCCTCATCCAAGACAAGAACGTCTGGCTCAAACTTTGCGATTTCATTGCGGACCTCCTTCGATTGCGTGATCTTATCGTAGCTAAAGACTTTGACTTCGCGCTCGACGGTTCCCCACCGCTCGAACTCACGACGCCAGTTAATCTTGGCTATGGCCGGGCAGATCACGACGACTTTTGTGAGGCCGAGTATATCACAGGCTGCTATCACTTGAAGTGTTTTGCCAAGGCCCTGCTCATCGGCGAGGAACGCAGCCGGGTTCTTACAGAGAAAGTCTGCGCCGACCTTTTGGTAATCGAATAGATGGTTCATTGTCTTCCCTCTCAGCGGCGTAGCAGGCAAGAAGCGCAGCTTCGGCTCGGCCATCGTCCTTTTTCCGTGCGAAGAGATGGGCGTAATCCGGGAACAACTCTTGTGCCCGCTGACGACTGCCGTCCTTTCCTCCGAACGTGCGCATAGACTTAATCCAAGTCGCAGGCGGTATCAACTCAAAAGATACAGACAGGCCCGCAAGCACGCCTTCGACGATACCCGCCGCTCTGCCAAAACTGAACATAGAGGCAACCCCGTTTCCCGGCATAGCGGAAACTTTCTCGACGAGGGCTTTGATCTCGCCGGATACATGTGGCCGCAGGCTATCCGCCAGCATGTGCGCGTCAACCTGATTGACGACACGCGGCCCACGTTTGACTTTAAGAGTAGGCATGTCAATTATGACAAGTTCTCGGCTATCCTTATCCAGAATAGCGACAGCCCCGAACGCGCCGGGATCAATACCCATGAACTTCATGGGCGGTGTCTATAATATCAGAAGCTAGTTCGCAAGTGACTGCGTGGCCCCAAAGACTTACGATGGCGAAGCCCGTCGGGTTTGTGGCGACGCTTTGCTTTTGGCTGTGGACGCCATGTCATGTCTTTAACGCTAGTCTTTTTCGCCATTACTTGCCTTTCGTGTATACCTTATAGTCGCCGGGATCGGTGAACTGAGTACCGACGGGGAGCGCGTCATATTGCTCTTGGCTCTTGATAAGCGGAGCCTTGCTCAACTGACGCAACAACGTATCAGCCGTCATGCCCGTGCTGCTTTCGACTTGGCGGTTGAGCATGATCTTCTCTTCACGGTTCATGCCCTTAAACTTCTTTAGCAAAGAAAGTTCTGGGTTCTCCGCGTTGAATTTAGCGTTGGCGGCTTCACGCGCCTTGGCATAAATCTCTTTAATCGCTGCGGACTTACCGACATTATCCAAGTTCTGATACTCAGGAGACTGCAATAACGGCGCGATCCCGCGCTCGGCGATGATGCCGAGGTCGCGGTTAACAAGGCGGTCGATAGCAACTTCGCCGGTCTTGGACCCCACATCGTAGGCCGTAAGGCCAAGTTTATCCAATTCGCTTTCAACAATGTTCTTCGTCGGACGGATCGTGGCCCCAAGAAGCTGACGCAACGCTGGGTCTTCAGTGGTCAATGGCCCTTCACGTGTGGCTGACACCGCCGCCGGAACGCCCATTGCCTGCTGCGCTCCAGGTATTGGACGTACAAGAGCGGCGAGTGGGTTGTCCTTGGTGTCACGGTAGACCGCTTCTTCAGGATCATACTGAGCGTAGAAATCTTTGAACGTGCTGAACGGTTGCAAGAAGCCCGCGCCTATATCTGCCAACCAACTTGTTGTAATCGTCTTGGCTTTGTCGAGGTTTCCACCCGCGCCGGACAAATCCTTGAGAAGCTGGTCGGATACATAAAGGCCCGTGCCTGCGCGGAACTGCGCGCCGGATAGACCTTGGAGAATATCCTTTGTCTCGAACGCTTGGTCTAGGGTGTTATCCTGCGCTCGTTTGATAACATCCGCGACTAAGAGATACGGGGCGGCAGGAAAAAACGGACGGAGATCGACAGTCCGTCCGTCCGGCAAGCGGGCTTCGTACCATTTCTCCCCAGCGTTTTCACTGTTGCGGAATTGGTACGCGCCGTACAGCATCGACGAGCCGACGATAGCTTTCGACACAGCCGACACATCGCCCTTCGCAAACTTGGCGCGTTCGGCTTCGGTCAACAGTTTAGTAAACCCAGCCGGGCTGTAATCGAATTGGAACTTCATGGCGTTCATCATGAAACGCGGAAACGGCATAATCGTCGTGCCGACAACGCGGGCAACGGTCCCAACTTTACCCATCTTATCTAGCATTTGGCTGAACTTATCCGCAACTTCAGACCGTGCGGAATAGGTATAGCCGAGGGTATCGTCGAGCGCCTTGGTCCACGCCTCTTCCGGTAGATTGGCCATGCCGCCTGTGTCTACAAGTTCGTTAAAGTCTAGGCCGAGACGTGTCGCTTCTCGGCGCAGCATAACTGGGAACAATGCTTTGCGCGTTGCGGTTTCTGTAACGCGGTTCAAAAGGTTAGCGACATCAACCGCTTTTTCAACTTTAGCAAAGGCATCTTTCCTAGTTACTCGCGTCACATCGGCGGCGTAAGTAGCGGCGAGTTCCTTGTTAATTTCCGGCTGGACATTCTTCATTTGCTCCCAGAACTTAGTGTTCCGACCCGGAGCAAAACGATCCGTGAGAACCGCCGCTGCATCAAATGGGCTAACGCCAACCTTCTGTTGGCGAAAGGGATTAGCCGCAGCGTTGACTGTGTTATCCATAAGGTTCGTTGCTACGTCGATAGGTACGCGGACACCGGAGGAAACGACGTTGCGCATCGTGGTAGCCACGCTTGATACAAGCGCGCCGCGATAGGCGTTAGACAGTCGGTTCCAGAAGCCGAGGTCGTCTGCTTCTTGAAGGCCAAGTTTAGCAATGTCGGCTGCTTCTTTAGGGACATACCGGCTGGCAATGCTGAAACGCTGCATAACACGGGCTGCATCGCCCAGACCTTGGCGTGATCCTGTGATAAGTTCGAACAGGTCTTCGTCTTTAAGGTCGTACTTTGTGACGAGTTTAGATACCTCTTCTTCGGGAAGAGTGCCTGCCTTGAAGTGGCGATAGAAGAACTCAGAGAATGGCATATCGGCTGGGCGCTGTAGCCCTGCGAGATTGCTGTAGTCCGCTGCAAAGTTAGCGACCTTACCGCCAATTTCAGCGGTAGGCACAGGCTGCGTCTGGCCCTTTACTTCCATAGCTGCGATGGCGGGTTTGCCTGTTTCGGGGGTAGACGCGGGTAGATCATACGCTACATTACGCGGTGCTACCGCAGCTTCAGGGATTGCTGCTGCGGCCACGGGGGCTTCCGGTAACTCAACAGGTTTCGCCTTTATCAACGTCTCCGGCACAACAGGGGTGGGAGTAACGGTCTTAGCAACTGCGGCCATCTCTGGGGAGAGCGCAGTTTCCGGAACCGCTGCGGCGATCTCTTCCGCAACTGCGCCGGGACCAGTAGCGAAACGGCTAAGAGTAGCACTAAGTTCTGGCGCAATACGCCTGACACCGGCAGCTATTGGCCTACCCACAAACGGCGCGGCGGTAAGCCCAGTGGTTAGGTAATCAGTAGCTGTTCCGCGACCTGTTAAAACGTCACCGATACTGGTTTCAATTGCGTTAAGGCCGAGTAGGCTTTCGATATTTTGAACTACATCTTGGCCGTACTGCACAGCGCCGCGTTCATCAAAGCCGGGAAGCAGACCCGCTACATTCGCAACGCCAGAAGCAAGGGCGTCATAGACCCCGCCCGTAATTGTGGTCGGGGTAACTGCTTTTAGTTCCGGTTGACGGTTCGCGGTAACAGCACTCTCGCCTGATGCTGGCGAACGTGCGACAACAGGAGCCGCAAGTAGCGGGCCTTTGTAGTTCTGTGCAATCCAAGCGTCAGCCGCAGCTTTAAGTTCGTCGTTGCTGTTAAGCGACGTTACACCGGGAAGCGTGATTGTCTCCCCAGTGGCAGGAATTTCCAGAAATACTGGTGCGCCTTTTGGCTTAGTCTCAGCCATTTAATATCCTATCGACGGATGATTGGTTTACCAGTTGCGGGCGGAAGAAGTCCGCTAAACATGTTGGCGGCGGCAGGCGCTCTCTGGCCGGTGTCAATTTGAATACGCGGGTTCTTTGTGTTAATCCCAATGATACGGCCATCCTCGGTGCGTTGCAACGAGAATGTTCCACTATTACCGCCGTCACTACCACCACTTCGGCCTTCGCCACGAGCAAAGCGCGCTTTATCTAGCGCAAGGCTGCTGGCTTGGTAGGCTGTCATCTGCTTCGGGATCGTCAGGACAAGTTCATTCGTATCTTCATTACGAATTTCAACCGCGTTGCCAACATCAATCTCGCGTGTCTTGGATGGCATCTTCTGATCGGTAACGACAGAGGAACCATCGCCAAATGTCAGTCGCACATTGCCGGTTGCCGGATCGCGGTCACGGTTGAACACTTGTTTCGGGCGGAACGCTTCTGTCTGCACCAGTTTAAATGCTTCGGCGGGGTCTGCGTTCTCAAGAACGCCACGCTGGCCCTCTGGCAAAGACGATGCGTATTGTTTAATAAACGCACGTTGCTGCTGCTCTTGCTGCGTCTTCTGCTGCAACTGGGCGATCTGATACTGCGCATTCAGCTTGTCCATCTGCTGCTTGCGCACATTCTGTAGAACGGCGGCTGGATCAGAAGCGCCACGGCTACCTGCGGCCTGAAGTACTTGACCAACCGCAGCTATTTTCTGACCAGTTGATAGCGGGCCAATGCCCCCGCTCATAAGGGCCTGCATGTCTTGAATGTACTTTGCCGTCGGCGAAAGTTCAGGCGCGGCAGGTGCGGCTGCCGAAGGCATGACACCGACCGGAGCAACAGAAGGCATAGCCCCAACAGAACGCACTACGCCACCCGAAGGAGTGCGGTTCGGGATCAATGATTGCAGTAAGCTCTGTATCGACATCTACTTAACCACCTTTGCCGAAGAGTTCAAGGAGAGTACCAATCGTGGACGCAGCCGAACCAACTTGGCCGAGCGTTGACTGGCCGGGTGCAGTTGTCGTTTGCGTGACTGGGGACGGAAGACCCTGCGAACCCATGAGCAACGTCTGAAGCTGCTGCTGCGGGAAGCCGCGCTGTTCGAGGAAGTCCTTGTAGGCTAGGTCAAGGTTCTGCTGAGCCATGCCGCGCTGTGCTTGGCCTGCGCCTTGAAGCATCGCGGCGTAGGACTGCTGATTGCCCAGCGCCTGTTGGCCGTAGCCTGCAAGAGCGGATGCACCCGCAAGCTGCTGGCCCGGCAGACCCTGTGCAAGCCCAGCGGCTTGCGTGTATCCCTGATTATACAGGTTCGCCAGCGTCTGAGCCGTATTCAAATCTTCTTCACCTGCAAGCTGCGCTTCGTATACGCCACGACGTTCGTTACCGAATGCGTTTGATGCGGCTAGTTGAGCCTTGGTAGCAGCGTCACGTTCAGCGCGGTTCTGTGCGAGACGGGCCATCGTGGCGTCGATGACGTTGGTCTGGAACGGCGACATGAAGCCGGAGACATCTTGCTGAAACTGTTGGGGAGTATATCCGGCTGCACGCTGAGCAACTTCGGTGGCTTGCTGAAGTTGCGGCATCCCAACTTGCTGGGTCGCAGCGTTGATCGCGGTCTGGAACGCCTGCTCTTCAGCGGGGCGGAAGCCTGCGATGCGTGGCCCCTGATATGCCTGATACGGAGTAGCCGCTACCTGCTGTGCGGCCCCATAGTTACGCGCCAGAATATCCTGAATGAAAGGATTTAGTGACTGAGTTTGAGTAGTTGTAGTCGCCATTATATTCCCCGTGCGGATTGGCCGCCTAATCCTTTGTTATTAACACAAAACAAAATGAATTGACAGCCCATTACACGTGCCGTGCACGTACTTGTTCTGAGTGAGTTACGTAAATCTCAACATGATGTCCATCTTCATCGACCATGATTAACCTTGCGGGCGGGTGGATAAACACATCAAGCCCCTGAACATACCGCTCATTCATCGTCATTTCAATTAAACGATTACGTTGCGCCTCATACGCGGGGTCATATTGAGCAGGAGGTGGAGGAAGTTTTAGGTTCATCGACGCCCACCCGGAATAGCATTAAGCCGCATGATGCCAACACGCCAATCGACGTTGCGTGCGCCATCGACGCGCATGTTGATCTGCCGTCCGTTAAAGCGCACCGACGTTGGGTTGTCTAGAGAGTACGGCCCGTAGGTTGTCTCTTCCCCATTCGGGTAATACTTCTTAATGAACGTCGCCGTCACATCGCCCTGTGTCCGCTCGTCTGGGATCAACTCATTGATGTGTAGAATACGGTCGCCTTCGCCAATCTGGATTGGCCCAGTCTCGGCGAACACATCGCCGCCACCGGGACGGACGAACGCAAACTCTTGGTCGTAAACTTCGCCGCTTGGCGACCACCACATTGGGTAGTTGAACACGGTCTTATCGACGCCGCAAGTACGCGCCAGTGTACCGATAGCCCAATGGTTTTCTTGGAAATTCCAAACGACATAACGGTCGTTCTCGGTCGATGACGCGGATGGGTAGAACCACCAAACTTCGCCAAACTCTGCATTTGGAACGCAGACAATCTTAGACCGCTGAGAGTTGTTGATGTCGGAGAAGATGTAATCTTCTACGTCTGACGGCATCGGCTTAACATAACCATCGTACATGAAGAAGCCACGGTTGCCCATCCAGACAGCCATGTTGTCAAGAACAGCTATAGCTTGGCGGGAGATGATTCCACAATTACGACCGGCTGTTTCGAACTTGTAAACGAATGGCGCGCCAACGTAGTCCGCAACGTGTGCGTCTACGTCAGTGAGAACCAGCGTCTGGCCACGAACACGACGGGCGCACATGAGGCTGCCCGGCGTTGTCAGGATGAAGCTACCGGCAAGATTGGTGGACGCGGCTGTCCAGACCGTGTTGTTCTCAAGATCGCACCACGCAATCTTACGCGGGTTGCCGTCGGCTCCCAACGCAAAGATCGAACGCTCGTTGGTAACGCAAAGGCCAACACAATTCGCGGGAGAGTTAGTGATACGTGCCGCAAGCGTAACGGGGGTTACGTCGTCCAACTGCCATTCGTACAGCTTGCCGTCCGATGTAGCACAGGCCACGAGGTATTCGCCCCAAGTATCGAGGCTCCATGTAGCCGCTTCGGTAACCGGGCTAATGTCCGGACGCGGTGTCCCGTATGTATAGCTGCCGTAAGTAAGGTCGCCGTAGCCGGTGTTATCGCTACCATCGGCTGGGCCGGTGACAAATCCTGTAGGCGTAATGTCAACAAGAACACCTGCCGATGTCATGCTGTAGAGTTTTGTGTTAGTCCCTACACCAAGACGGCGAGTGCCATCGTTTGAACGCCATGCGATTGTAGAACGCGGAACACCGTTTGTGGCGCTCGTAGTACGAACGCGCCATCCACCAATCGGGCGCATTGTCCCGTTATGCCAACGCACAAGGTTGGCATCATACCACCGCCCAGCGGACTGAAGTTCAGTGCCGTTGCGATATACGCCGGGTGGTATTGAAATAGGGATCAGTGTCATGCCGTTATCCGTTTTGAGGCGCTGCGCCCTTATATCACTTTTTAGAAGTTTTTACAGCTTCTTCCCA